>JAOEGS010017616.1:0-16331 GCA_025447755.1 Corythornis vintsioides
GCCGCCCGCCGCAGGAGCGGCGCGGCGGCGGGGCGGCCCGGAGGCGGAGCGGGAAGAGCGGGGGAAGTTTTGGCACCGGAGGAGGATTGCTAGAGGCCACCGAGGTGCGCTGCGCCCTACCAGGGAGGATCCTGTCCCAGCACGCCGGCTGCGGCGCCATGGCAGCAGGTAAACGCGGCGCAGGACGGGGTGGGAGGCGGAGGGGGAGGAGGGGTGGTGGGAAGCGCCGTGTTTCGAGGTGGACCGGTCAGGGCTCGCATGAGAGCCATGTGCGCGACGTGGGGTGGAGGAGCGGGGTCTGCGGGAGGGCGGGATGGGGAACAGCCACCGCCGCCCACCCCGTCGGTCGAGGCCAGGCCGGGTCTCCTCGAAGCAGCGCGGGCGTCGGGAGGGCCGCTTCGTCTCCTCCCGGCGTCGAGGCAGCAGCTCCGAAAGCCCCGCGAGCCCCCTGGCCCAGCGGTGCCCCGGGGATGCCCCTTGACTAGGAGCCGTAAGACAGGCCAGGGACTGAATGTGGCATCGGGGAGAGGACTTGCCCATCCCGCTCTCCTCGGCTTGATTGCGGCTTGAGGGACCCCGCGGAGGGTACGCGGAGGCGACGGCCGGAGCCCAGTCCCCGGGCAGGGACGTCCTGAGAGCAGCGGGGTCCCGTATGGACTCCCTGTGGGACGGGACGGCTGCTTCGCTGACGGGGCGTCTAGCTCTGCCAGCATATTACTGAGAGACGGTTCGGTTTTGGCACTCGTTTTTAAGGGCGCTTTATCTAATCCCTAAATTATGTGTCTTCAGCATCAGCATTAGATCAGCGCTGGCACTATGGCTTGTGTTTCTCTTGCTTGTTGAAGATATTTGATTAAGCTCGGCTATCACTGACCATCCTCTTGGCTCAGGCTCTGACACTTTGTGACTTGGACCTCCTGAGTCCCTCTGTTTATCTCTTTCACTCTGGCTTACAAAGCCTGGGCTGAGAAGGAAATCTGCTTCCTGGTGCCCCCGTTCTGCTGTTTCTCCCTCATTGCTTCTGAGTCCTTAGAAATAGGAAATGAAGTTTCTTCATCGTGGTGTCTCTGCACCCTCCTCTTCTTGCTGCCACCCCAGAGGCACGTTGCACAGCTTTGGGCAGGACAGGCCGTGTTCCTCCATCTCCAACTCATCTGCCACTTCACAGCCATGGATGTGTCTGTCCGCTTTCTTGAGTCATACATTATTCCTACAGTGTCTCAGTAATGCTGTAGGCTTTTATGCTGTACTCTTTAACTAAATGCTGACTTAAAAAAAAAATACCCAGATCCTCAGGAAAATCTTGAAGCTCTTTAAATTTCCTCTTTCACAACCTTGTTCCTTCCATGCCACAAACTTCTCTGGGGTTCTTGGACTTTTCGTCATTTCAGCATCACCTGGTAGTGGGATTCAGGACAATAGCAATAATTTCTTGTAACTCTAACTAGAAACTTCTGCTTGCCTTTAGGAAGCCAGAAGAAAATATCTACCATTGATCAAGGGATCTTTGAACTCACTGAATTCTTGATTGTATTCAGTTATTGTTTGTGGTATTAATCCTACTAAAAGGTATAGAGACGCTCCAGAGTGCTTTGTGGTGTTGAAGGTTGCAGAAAGATCATTGTATCCCTACAGATGAATAGATCTGTGGCTCTCGGAGTGACCTTTCTCAGTGATTTGAATAAGCTTCAGTTCCCAGAAATCCATCTGCCTTTTGTGTTTGTCGATTTGTCTAATCTTTCCAACCCCTAAAAGAAGCAAAAAGTACCTTCCCATCCGATTTCATCCTCCCAAGTAAAAGCGTTAAATTGACCTCTTTTCAGGTGATGAACTGACATCTGCTGAAAGTGATCCTGGCATCAGGAAAGCTTTCCATGGGAGGGTGGGGGATGAAGAGGGAGACAGAGGATAGCAAGCCTAAAAATCTCATACTAACTCTCAAGATTGTACCTTAAAACACCAACAAGTAGCGTGGACCTTACAGCCCAGGGGTGAGGTGCTGAAGGCAAGGCACATTATATACACTGAAGGTGACCATCCCCAGGTGCTACTGCCCCACTCTAACCTGACTGGAAGTGCAAAGTAGAGAAGGAGAATGAGGAACCGAAACCGAGGGAGATATTTGCTTTCTTCCTTTACTAAAGGACAGAAAGTCTTATCTGTAGGTTTCCTGGGGACAGATTAAGGTAGCCAGGCTTCTCCTGATGTAAAGTGCTTCTTTGGTTTTCTAGTAACCTATCAAAACTTAACCAGCAGAGTGTATCTCAACCTATGTCTCTGATAACCTTGCAGAGGGAAATTACTAGAAGAGAATTTAAGTTTAGATTTATTTAAGCGAGCAGACATACACAGATGTGTGTATATATATATGAATACATATATATATATATATCTCCATACACACCCACACACATGCCTTTCTTCATGCTTTCTATATCAAGGAACTATTACACATACCCTTTATGGTTTTATTGTCAGTAGTTGTGAGTATTATCAAAAGATCCTCTTAAAAAAAAACCCAAACAAACAAGCAACAAAACAACAACCCAATGAACTAAAACTTAGTGAAGTTTATTTTTAAGAATAATTATTTTCTTGTAGAATCTTTTCTTCTGCCTAGGCACTTTTTTCCCTCCTTGAATGGCAGATTTGCAAGTACAATTTCATCTGCACAGAGGAACAATAGCTTTCAGTTGCACAAAGGATTTCTCCCACCCTGGATCCAAACCACAATGCCTCTTGCTCTGATAATAGCTTCTGAAAAGATTTTGTAATGCACAGAATTAATACATGATTATTTCCGCCTCACTTCTCTCATTTATTAGATTCTATAGTGAATTCCAAATTAAAAATAGCACCTCTTGAGTTTTTTAACATTCTAATATTTTGAAACAAATAATATTCTGAAGTTTCTCATTTTGCCCACATTTACTAAGAAATATGCATTATTTTGTTATTGCTCAGAAACAAAACTGCATGATATAAATGTAAAAAAAAAAAAATAAAAAGCATGCAGAAATTGCAAAACAACACCCCAACCTATGTCTGGTTGTTTTAATATAAATTGTAGGGATTCTTACTTTGCACACTGGAAGAGAGGTCAGGTGCAGTAATTGGAAAACTGGGTTTTAAATCAGGAATACTTTTTTTTTAGTTTATGAAGCACAATAAGACCTCAACTTCAGTCAGAGTTTTGCTTCATCAAGGACCAGAATCAGGCTCTGTGTCCTAAAGGAAATAATGAAGTGTAATTCTGCTGAGGCATTTGGAAGGTGAGCTTTCACATCACTGCCTGGGGAGCTCCTCTCTGCTCTTACAAAGATTTTCTCCCACACTTCCAACATAGGTGTGAGAACTTATTTACATGAAAGCGTACATTAAATATTTACTGACATTTGCCTGGAATTCATTTGTAATGTTGGTTGTTCTGCTGCATCATGGGATGACACCATGGAATGAGACACTGCTCTTTGATTAGAACAGTGATTTGTGACTTCAGTGTTATGGCTGCTCTAGTTATTGACTCAGTTTTGGGTGTATATAAAATGTGTTCTGTCGAGGGACTGGGAAAGCCTACATGAGATCAGATCCTAAGCAGTTTTTCTTCACTCAAAAAATAAAAATAAAAAGCCAAAAAACAAACAAGTACAAACCATCACAGAGACTGTGTACTTGAAGCAACCACAGTTGAGTGTAAGTGGTAGGTGTAATGTTCTGAGACAGAGTAAATCTTTGCCTTCTAGCACTTAAGCTCGGGCCGGGCCATTTCAAAGCAAGTAAAGAGTGCCTGAACATCTCCAGAGCATCCGTATTTAGAGTCACTTCTTAAGTCACCCATTCAGGAATTCTTTTTCCTTCACTAGGACTCTGTTTTACTCCACAATTTTTCAAGGAGAAAAGAAAACAGAGGAATGTCGATATATTCTGTTATATAAAGTTTAAAAAATGCATAGTTACATGTAGCTGAGTTTAATATTTAATTACGAGTAATGTATGTGGTCTGTTTATTTGTTAAGCCTTACAGAGGGGTTTGGGGGGTTGGGTGTGAAAAAAACAAGGTGATTTGTTTTTCTTGTTATGCAACAGCTATTGTTCCCCTTCCACCCCAGGCTCACTCGCTATGGTAGTCCCAACCAGCACAGGGAGAGGTGTTCTGTTTAAAAGACATCCGACTGTAAATGTCAAATTCATAAATATTTAAACATTTTTCCTTCAATTTCAAGTCAAGTCTGACAGGATGCCTCTAATTAACCCTGGGCTCCGTTTCAGGCTGGGGCCTTATTGAAGGGAAGAAATCAGGGGTTTAGGCAAGGTGGGGAAATCTGTGACCGTGGCTGGAAGGAGGGGGAGTAGAGGAGGGGAGCTAATAACTAACTCTTCGAATTAATTTTTATGCGTTTCATAATTTGATGTTTGGTCAGACATCAAGCAGGATGAAGGGTCAGCAGGTTTCTCCAGCTGAATTGAGGATGGTGGGGCTGTTTACTGAAGGTCTCCTGATGGGACAGATCCGGCAAAGAAGGGTCCCCCTGATCTCTGCAACGTCGGCTGTCCCCGGACCGGGGACTGGGACCGCTGCTGTTTCGGGACCCAGAGCCGGGCGGCGGGTCTTGGCCGTCGGCTTTAACTGGCGGTTTGTGCAGGATTGCGCAGCCGGCAGCGGTCACCGATGTCGGGATGTTTCCCGGGGGCGGCGTGGGCGTTGGCTGAGGTGGCCCTGAGCACTAACCGCCTCGGTGGCAGTCAGGGGAGAGGGTAACCCGACGGCAGCGACTCCGGAGGTGAACTTCGTGAGGAAGGAAGAAGGGAGGGAGAAGGGCCGAGGGCTCCACGGCAGAGTCCCTCTCCTTTCCCCGTCAGTCGCTCCGACGTGGCAAGCACCGGGCAGGCGGGCAGCGGCTCTGCCCCATCGCCCCTTCCTTTCCGCTGCGGTGCCCCATCGCCCCTTCCTTTCCGCTGCGGTGCCGCCACCCCTTTCCAGGGTACCGAGATTCGGGGAAGGTGTTGGCGCCGGTCCGCCCAGACGTGTAGGGTTTTTGTAGCCCCTCATCTGCCTGAAGCCCATCTCTAGGGACACGGCTACACTGGCTCTCCACAGAAGATGCTTGCCGAGGTGCAAACAATGCTAAACACGCCACGGAATGTTTTTAACTGTTCCCCGCGTTTCGCGTTCCCGAGCGCAGGCGTGCACTGGGGACGCGCGGGGTGTCTCGGTGAGCGCTTTTGTTATGGGCAGCCAGCTCCGGGGACGGCAACTCTGGCTCTGTGGGAAAAACTGCCTGGGAAAGTTGGAAGAAAGATCTGAAATCACTGTAACTATGGACTGAGAAAGGCCCGCACGCGCTTTCTCTCCTCCGTGTTTACTTGGGGCATTTGACACCACTTTGCTCCCATCATTTTCATTTCTCGCATAACCCTTTCCGCGTTTGCTTGTGCGGCTCCTTTCACACGGGAAATCGTTTAAAGCCGTGGTTGCGAAAGTAGAGAATCAGGAGCTTCATGAGCAGTGCCCGAAACTGCCCTCCATCCTCTTCCTTCCCGGCGGCGGGGACTGGGGTCGTCCCACGGGGGGGTCCGGCATTAGGGTGGAGGAGGAGGCGGGGAGCGGTTTGTCCCTGCCTCGCTGATGGGGGGCCAAACACCGCGGCGAGGCGGATTAACATCCCGGGGCGCAGCGCTCGGGGAGGGGGCGCCGGCAATATCGCGGGAGCTGCCCATTTACATGCAGATTGCGACCTCTGGCCCCGAGGGGACGGCGGCCTTTCACGGAGATGCTAATTGCAGAGCGCAGCAGCCCTTTAACACACACACACACACACACACACGGCCCTCCCAGGGCCGAGGCGGCGGGAGCTGTGAGCAGGCGGTGGTTGCCGTCGGTGCTGCCCCTCCTGGGTGTCCGTTGCTATCCCCTCCTCGCCTCCCCCACCCCGTTTCGCCGCCCAGCGCGGGAGGCAGGCAGCGGTGTGGGCCAGGGCTGCGCTCCCCCCGGTACGGCCGGGGCAGGTGCTGCGGAAAGGGGGCGGGGGCGCGGGGAGGCGGCCCCGGAGCCCTCCTGGGTGTGGGGAGGGGGCAGCCCCGTCCTCCTGGTGGCTGTTGGGATTTGGAGGAGGGGCCGGCTGCAGTTTAGGGGAGGGGATGCAGGGAGGTGGCTGTGGCTGCGCGGGCGCGGAGGTGGGCGGGCAGCACATGCCTGGCCTCGGCGAGCTCCGCACCCGCCCCCCGCCGCCCGGGGTTTACAAACCCGGCAGTTCTCTTCCTCCGCTCGGCGCATCCAGGCAAGAAAATCCGGGAGTCTTACTGAACCTGCATTTCCATTAACTCAGCCTCAGCCCTGGCTAATCCGCAGCACTGAAGGCAAGGAGGCTAATTAATGACAAGCTTTTACAGTCAAGACCAGCGATAATTGCTTTGGTGGCCTTTATGATTACAAGATAAAAATGGACCGGGCCTGACATAAGAGCCACTGTGTACACTGCAAGACAGGAGGAAATTAAGAGCTGGCTAGCTGAATACGGAGCAGAAAATTACTAATAGAGGAGAGATAATGAATAGGCCGGGTAGGCATTCATGGGGAAAAATCCATTTTGTTACCACGCGAAATTAGGTGGTGGAAAGGAGTTTGCTAATTGTTCTCATCTTGTAGCAACCAGGACTGAGGCAGGGGCGTGCTTTTCAATTCATTTCCCTGGTAATTGTGAAAGGGGGAATGCAGGCCAAATGAGTCTTGCTGCAATTTGCGCGCCTGGTCTTTTCATTTTCATGTTGCGTTTTTAATTGTTGCTAATATAGCTTATAATGAACCTAATGAGGGGAAATTATTGTACAACTTTTTAGCACATGGAGACAAGTGAAATGCACTAGAAGGATTCTCTCCTATTGCTGCAAAAATAATAGTAATCTGGAGGAGTTTGGAGCTATCGGGGTTTTTTTTTATCCTTTTCGTTCTACATCAGACAAAAGGAAGGACCGCCACCTACTTTTTTTTTTTTCCTCTGTTGTTCCATGTTTTAGTTTTCACTTCAAGAAAAAATAATAATCGGATTTCCCCTTGCTGCCCCTCTCGCAGCCTTTGGCCATAGATGCGGTCCAGTGGGGGGGGGTGGGGGGCGCGTTGCTGCGGGACGTGCCGCGGTGCTTGCGCGCAGCCAGCGCGCCCGCTCCGCCTTTTGGTAGTTAAATGCAAGCCGCCGGGAGGGGAGGGGATGGAGAGGGGCATGCCGACAGTGCTGGCCCTGCCCGCCAGTTTGCCTCCATCCGCAGCTGAAAGTTAGCGCTGTTGGGTGTTTTTTGTTTGAGGGGGTCTTCTTGCTCCGCGACCGCGCAACTCAGGCGCTGCCTCTTTTTTTCCTCTACAGAAAAGCAACGTCCCGCCGCTCCCGCAACGCGGGGAAGAGGCAGAGTCCGCCAAATTCCTCCTCCTCACCCTCCTCTCCCTCGCTTGCATCGTCGGGGTCTTGGCGGCGTCGGGGGTCGCCTATTGCTTCCGCCACCGCGCCCACCACCGCCTGCGGGAGAAGCTCTCGGCCCTGGGGGCTGACGCCGGCTCCGACGCCACAGCTGCTTATCAGGTAAGGACCAAGCTTTTCTCCTCCGGCCCTGCTTCCCCGGGGGTCCCTTCTTGTATTGGGAGCCGAGGGGAGTGGGTATGTTTGTAATGCTGCCCCCCTGCCATGCTCCATTCATATTCCCGCGGATTCACTGTAGCAGCTTTTTACTGCTGGGTATTAATCTTGGCTATTCTGCTGGTTGCTGTAAATTTGTGCCTAATTAGAAACACACGCACCAAAAAAAAAAAAAGAAGAAAAAAAAAAAAGCCTTTGCTATTGAAATTATCTGAAAAATAACATTAATATCCATAATCTGTCACCCCTGCCACTATTAATAATGAAAAATCTTTAACATTTATGAGGAATAGATTGCATGGTTATCTGAAGATGTCTCTCTTTTTGAGTAATCGAATTCTTCAGGGTCTGATATGAAAAGAGCCTTTGACCTGATCTGTTGCCACCTTCTGCCATTATTCAGATAAAATGAAATCTAATGCTGATAGATGGGGAGGTAAACCAGGACTGGTTCTGGAAGAACAATGGTAGCAGATGTGTACCCAATAATGCGGGAGGACTGCACTCAGATTTTCTGAAATAAATCAGAAACCTCAAGCTTTCTCTTTCAGTTTCAAAAGTTTGTTTCAGATCCAAGTGTTTATTTTTAGTGTGTTATTGATGTGGTAATGCATGTGCTATGGTCATACACTACACAGCTCTGGTGTGCTATCCCAAAGTACTTGGAGTGTGACCAGGAAAAAGAATTCAAGAACATGTAAACATTGTGGTTGTAGTATCTGTGTCTGCTGTGCACCCATAGGGTCTCACTAATGGCACACTTCTGTCAAGTTTTATTTTACCTTCTTGTTCTCCTTAGGATCAGACATTATGGCCTTTCTGTATTCTGGAACTGAGATAGATTCAAATTGGCAGCTGGGAGTCATAAGGGAATAAACTCGGATTTCCTCTAAAAGTTTCAGTCTGTCTGTACCTTTTCTGTGTTAAAGGTATAATGTATTAAGTATGTCTCCACTGGCTGGATCCAGGGAAATTTTAGCACAGAATGATAAATACTAATGTTTTTGTAACAATTAGTATTTTCTGGAATAATTCTGGTTTTCAGTTTAAATGGAATGCTTACTTAAAAAAAATAAATCTTGAAAGTACTTTACATCTTTAAATGTAAGAGAGCAAGACCAAAAGCATTTCTAGTGAAAAAAGTGTCCTCCAGGATAAAGTGTGAACTAAACATCAGATTGTCGGATCAATTTTGTTGCTGAAGAGAAAATATTTTTGATTGGTTTAAATAGGGAATTTGCTATTGCCTTGTTTAAGCCACAGAAATGACAGGGTTTTGTTTTGTTGTGTTTTTTTTTTTCCCTTAAATACGAACATAGTTTATTTATTTATTTATTTGTTTTAAAGAAAGCCCTCCAGGTTCCAAAATCACACTTGAAACTGAATTTGTGATAATTAACAGGACAATCTTTCTCCTGACAGCTCTAATTAATAGTATCTGTAATTAAAATCGTGCCCTTCCAGCAGGAAAATTGTTTGAATTTCTTGGAGTGACCTTTTTTGCCATTTCTCCTGGGAGTATAGTGGTTAAGTTGATATTGATTTTATAATGAGCTCTGGTTTGTTTAATAAGAATCTGTAATCCAGACACTAAATGAAATGTGTGCTTCATTTCTTCTTCCCAGATTTTTATATATTTTTAAATCTTCCTAGTGAGATCTGAAAATGACATTTTCTGTTTAAAAAAAACCCCAACCCACTGTAAGGCTTTGAGGATGCTGCCCAGTTTTTCAATGGCAAGACTGTATTAATATTCTTTGTTCCTGACCTTTGCGCCCAGTTCTAACCACCTGACTGCTTAAACATTTCCATTGGTTTTTCAGGGAAACTGTAGTCATGAGTGGGAGGAAAAATGTTTTTCCTTAAATACAATGGTTTCTAAGGGCTTGGATCTCCTCCCATGGAAGTAAGTGGGAATTTTGCCATTTGTTTCAATGGCAGCAGTAGGAGGCCCCAGTACAGGCAGACAAAATAACTCAGGCAGTTTTTATGCTGCTCAGTAGCATTTTATCAAAATGAATGCTTGGTTCTGTATGTAATAAACTGTTTACGTGGATTTGAGGAGAAATAGGATTGAGCTCTGTTCACATCGTCAGAATCACCTTATGTTGAACTGTGTTAAATGTTAATGGATATCTGGTGTGATGCATGTTTTGGATAACATCAATTAGATCTCAGAAAAGCATCAATTATCTTTTTCCTCATCTTCTCTAATACTCGTAGGGGAATAATGTAACCCACATTAACAAGGGAGAGGGAAGAAAAAAGCTGATAGCTTTCAAAATTGTACCTACGTTGTTCTTTCCTGTTATATATGTTTCCCAAGTATCTAATTTAACTCAATATATTTTAAAATTATGAAATATTCCAGCAGCTGCTGCCACTAGCACAATACTCCAATATGTTGCTGCTTACAGCTTAAGTGACAATTCAGATTTATTTTTTTATTTTGAAGGGGGAGAAATTGGTTTGTATAAAAAGGCCTAGTGGCCCAATGTGATTCGGAGAGAATACTGAAATATCACTTCGATTCACATGCTTCTCAAAATGTCAGTGGTTTATATCTTCACATAAACACGACTGACCTAAATTTTCAACATTTAGCAGGAGCATTTTTCATCCTAACCCATTTCAGCTAGGAGAGTTCATTCGGGGTTTTACTCTTTCCTTACTCAGCCTGTGAACTTTGAAGAGTTTTTTCCCACAGCTGCTTTTGTTTTTGGTTTTGGTTTGGTTTTGTTGGGTTGTTTTTTGGTTGTGTTTGTTTGGGTTTTTTTCTTCTCATTTGTGCAGTGCAATACCAGCTTGAGAAGGGGGAAACAGACAAACCATATTGTCAGGGAAACAGCAGGTTGGCTGTTAAGTTTCCCTCTGCACCAGGGGCAGAGTGCCTGTCATGCTACATCACTGTTCCTCGGGCACTTGCCTGGTAGCACAAGAAGTTCTTATGTGGGCACACTTCTCTAACACAAATTTCTTGTGCAAGAGCATGCAGAAGTGACCAGTCTTAGGCAGGACAACCAATACTTTAGAAGTTGAAACAGGCAGATAAAATCTCTGCACTGCCCTTAGAATCATAGAATCATTCTGGTTGGAAAAGACCTTTAAGATCATTGAGTCCAACCACTGAGACGAGTCCAACAGAATTGGTACCTGGATTAGCTGTCAAATGGCCTGATATCCCTTGAAGAGGTGTCTGGTTCTGCAGGTGTTTGGTACGGTGAGCAGCTGACCTTCAAAGTGTTAAAGGTCTAGGGGACTAAACCCTGTTGAAAGACTAAGTAACACTAGGAAGGGCAGATACACAGTTGCAACTTCATTTATCTTGGAATCACTAAACATCACAATTGCAGTCTGGTGTAATGAGATGGTGACTAAGAAGCTTTTGAAATTCAGTGGAAATAGTGTATCCTGTAAAATGTTGCACATTCATTAACCGCATTTTGTACAGAAAGGTGGACAGCTTTTATGCACCTTTTAAGCACATCTCCTGTCTTTTCAAATCACACATGTAATGCTTAGATAAGTCAGCGTTAGCATTCAGGGATGACTAAAAAGAGGCTCCGGCTGCCTGCGCCGAGCTCCCGCGCATGCGCCTACCTGCACCCTGGTTTTAATTGTTGCTCGTGTTGCTTTGATCTTCTTTGAAAGCCAAGTTTAGCATTCTGTGAGCCCACTCTCTGGTCCAGGAGATTAGGGCAGAAGCGTTTTAGGAATTTTCAGCAGACACTCTTTGATTTATTTCACAACACTGAGCAGCTTTTCTTTGTGCACTTTGAAGCCTTTAAAACATAACCCAGAGAAAAACAGGCATTCAGACATCGGGGGCGGGCTGTGAACAGGGCCACTAAGTGCACATCTTACTTGTCACTGCTCCCATTAGTGAGCAATTTATACATGTAATGAGTGTATGCTAGTGACTGCTACTATTTAGAGATGCTCTGTTTGATTCAGGGTGATGTATTTGTGAGTCCAGCTGAACCCTGGCTTTTGACCCCCATGCGAGGAGTGCTGGGTTACGCGAGATGTTAAAACATCGGCATATTTTATACTTTGTGCTGCAGAACTTTCCTATGAGCATGGTCTTCTGCATCACTGATAATGCACTGCAAAATGTTGCCCATAATGGAGTTTAAAGGCAAAAGTTAAAACACGCTGAAGCTGGCTTCCAAAAACCTGCCTTTTAATATTTTATTTCAGTAATGTTATTTTTAATTTTTCTTCGTCTCAGCCAAAAGAACTTCCTTTAAAAAGTGAGGAGGCAAAGACCAAACAGTTTACAATGAAACATCTTCTTGATCTGCTTGAAGTATTTAAGGTTAGGTGAGCCATGCACTGACAGTGCAGCTGGATTACATCATCAGCTGTTTTAAGAACTTGTTCAAGTAACTTAATTTGGCAGGCATATTACTGTAAATTATATGTTAAATTCTATGTTATTACATGTATTATATTATCCAAATTACATATTCATTTGTCAAATATGGTCTTATTAATTACATGATCCTTCTGGATTAAAAGCCATTAAGAACTTCTCTGTGCTTTTATAGATTTCATCCTGCTGGTATTTTTTATATGAGATGTTAAGAACACAGTATTTATGACAATTACAATAAATACTTTGCTGCAAATATTTTAAAGGTCTCCAACTGAAATAATCCACTGGAAGCATACTCTCTACTTGCCAAGTTTTTGTGTTTAAATACAGATAATTCATTACCCCTGAAATGGCTTCATATTTTACACTCTAGACTGACTTTCACAGGCAAACTTGTTATCATAGTATTAGATCTTAACATTCTAGTACTGTTGATACTGTGCATCAGCTCTTTAAGAAATGGAATTTTGTGAACAAAGTGAAATGGGGTGTGGGGGGGAAAGGATTTTTTTTTTTCTGTTAATTTGGTGGGGATTTTTTTATCAAGTTCTCAGTAAGATTGCAATTAACATCAAGATTTGGACAAAAAAAGCTGTTAAAGTGGGGATCATCAGTGACATGAAGTATTACCTCCTGTTTATGTAAAACTTCATTTTCAAGGACCATTGCTACACAAGCAAAAAAGATATCAATGAGGATGAAGTGTGTTCAGTACATAACCATTTAGTAAACATTTGAGTAAGGAATACCTTTAGTAAGGGTTTTGGATAGACAAAAAATTTGCCCATGCTATGAAGGGCTTAATTGTGTTTTCTCTGGGAAAACAAAGGACGTAGTGCATTTTTAATCTTTTCTATTCCTGTGTCCTTATTAAAAGAGGAAAAAAGACAATGTCACGTGACTATGTAAAGCAATAAGACAAACTAGTTGTTTGTAATGAAACATGCACAGGGAGGTATATGCATTAGAAGAGTTGTTCTTGTCTAAGTTTGCTTATTATGTGAACAATTTGCTCTATCTTTGATTAGAATTCTGTCTTAAGTTCCCAGGAAGCTTCAAATATATTGTATGCAATGGTGTTACATAAACCACTATACAATAATCTGTACAATATTCAACACAATGCTCGGCAGTTTAAGGGAGAGAAAAAACAAGTGGGGAGTGTTTTAAAGTGATTAGAAGAGAGTTTGATTTATGCTTAAACACTTCATCAAATGGGATAGTGCATGGCCAAAGCAGAATGAGGCAAAACAGGAGGTGTACAAATATGGATTTAAGTTTTAATCTTTTTTTTTTTTTTTTTTTTTTTTTTTATCTGATTAGTGTTCGGAACAATCCACAATTCCTGTGGTGCAGTGGACTATGTAATTCCCTAACCTTGCTTCCTGTGGTAGCCATGAAATTGAATTAAATGGTAGTAATATTCAAAATAGCATTTCAAAATACTGTATGGATTTTTAAATAAGCAGAAATTTATCAGAGTTGCTTGTTTGATTGGGGTATAAGTAAATAAGTAGGGGTATGTTTGCATTTAAAATCTACTAAATACTGTTTGATGAATTTCCCATCTTCAGTGCTGAAGCTCAGTGGTACAGATTTCAGAGGGCAGTTCAGGAGTCTGTATTTGAGTTTGTTGTGACCATCTGTGAGGAGTAGTCCTGTTCCCCCCTGCTTTGCCTGCTGCTCCAGCATGCACAGCCCTGGCAGCAGGGCAGCCCCGCAGGAACCCCCTGGCTCTGTGGGAGAGGTTTGTTGTGCTTGCTGTGAATTGTTGTCCTCCAAGCTTTTCCTATTTAAGAAAATAACTTATGTAAGTTACTTGGTGTTGGAGAAATGGACTGGCATTGACCAGAGAAGGTTTTACTTTCACAGCCCGGGTCCTGGGGCTGCTTCAGCTGTGGCAGTGCAGCAACACTTACGAGTAAAATACTTTGCATTAGAGCAGGCAGCTGTAGGCTGAGGTTTTTTGCAGATAAGGAAAGTAAATGACTATATTTACAACTCCTGGAGTGCTTGGATGAGAAGGTGCTGTGTGGGTTTAGATTTGAGTAATATAAACTACCTTTCTCAAGTAGTTGGCTGTTTATCTGCATAGGACTAATGTAGAGTGGCAGAGAGAAGGTGTTGTCAACCCTCTTCTCTTACCCAACTTTGTTTATTTTTTCCCTGTCTAAAGAATAAGGTGTTTGAGCTTGGTGTTTTGGGGAACAAGGACAAACATGCTTCAGTCATCATGTAGTTTAATAGCTGTGTGTTTAGGATGGAAAAAAATGCTGAGGAAAAAATAGTAGGAGGGGAAATTAAGTCAGTGACTCATTTTTAATTACTGGGAAATCCAGAGTCCTTACCCAAACAGGCAGTTCTTACAAAATACGCTGGAGGTGCTCTGGACTTGGAGCCTGCATTTTGCCTGGTAAATTAAACCAGTAAATTGTTCAAATGGCCCTGGCACCATTTCAGGCCAAGCCACCCAACTTTCTCCCAAACAATTTCTCAGCACATTTAGCACAGGCCAAGAAAAAGACATGTATTCATTCACTGGGCAGATTTCTTAATAATTTGGCTTTGGCCACTAGATTTTAGAGGCTGAGAATTACTGATGCTTTATGTGCCCTAGCTGCCTGTCTTGGACCGATCAGGTCCAGGCTCCTCCTCCCAAGCATCCTATTCCTGCTTCCAGAACCACTTCCATCCATCCCTGCCGCACTGCGGGCTGTGTGCCAGCTGTGCGTGGGCTGATTCTGGATAAGTACAATGGATTGTCTCCCTCTGGTAAATTGATTATGTCCCAGTGCCTGTACGTTATAAAGAAGCCAAAGATAACCACAGCCTTGCCTAATGGGCTGGAGAGTATTTGATCTGCAGTCCCAGGCAGTACATCATCTCAAGTGTCCCGATTTCTTTCTGGAATAACTGCACTGTCTTCAGTGGCATTTTCTATTCTTATTTTTTTTTCTGATATAATGTAGAGGATAATCAGGCCTGTCTTTCTTACACACTTCTGCCCTTTTTTTCTGTTTTAGGGTTTTCCTTTTTCTATTGGAGCAGCTCTGTTATCATGTTTCAGATTTGACACATTCTTCTATTGTATATTCTCTGAATGCTCAGCAGCTAACAGAGTGATCCAGCTTGCTGAGCCTTTCATATATTCCTTCAGAGTGCTGCACTAGAAGAAAAAAAAAAAACCCTTTAAAAATTTTTAACTTGCAAGTTAGTTGTTTTCTTTATTATTTGCAGAACGAATCTTGTACCAGCTTCATGTTCCCTTGAAGAGAGTAGAAGTTAATTGTGTGTACATAAAGAACTGTTGTGGATGGTGTTTGTCAGTTCTTGTAGGACAGTTCTGCCTGTGAGGAGGAACATGTTCCAGTTTGTTCTCTGTAGTCTGTAAGTTCTTCCTACTGCCTTCTTCTGGGTACATCTGTTCATCCTGCACTCTCACATGGTGGGCAGTGAAAGGGAAGAGGAGTGGGAAATCCAGTGTTGCTTCTGTTTTTCTCCATGTGGGCAGAGAAGACAAGCTGTACTCTGCAACATGCTGGCAGAGCAGGTCCATGTCATGCCCAAGGCCAGAGAGGTCTCAGCTCTAGAGATCTTTGTCCTTCCTATGCTATGCATTTGTGCTTAGCCTTATTGAAGGATCCGAGGCTGACCACAGCCACTAAAGGTTTTACCCTGGTAAGCCCATCCAGGCTTGGGTGTTCTGTTGGACAGATGAGCAAAAGTAGGTTTCAGATCCCATCTCTTTCAGGGATCTTGCAAAGTTGAATAGTCTGAGTGAATTGTTGTGTTTTCACTCATTATTTTGGTATAAACTATAAGAAGATGTTTGGGTAAGACAGAGTGGAGCTCTGCTGGGGTCATGCTACTCAGCTGCTCCAGTCTTCCCAAAGGCACGAGTGGTGCCATCTCAGCCTTGAGACCATTTGTGGCATGAGAGGGCAGGGGTACCCACAGGTGGCCTGTATGCAGAGCTACAAAGAGTTGGATGTTGAAGATGTGATTTCTCTTGACTGGGCAAGAGGCCTCATTTCATTCCTCTTGACAGGGACAAAGCTCCAGTTCCAGGGCTGAGGACCTCCCATCTGGGATTATTTTCTCAGAGCATCAGCAGTCCCTGCAGTGTAAGTCAGCTGGGACATTTCTGTAGCTCTTTGTATTCCAGTTCAGGTTCTCAGCTCTCAGCATGCAGCTCCAGTTTTCATCACTTGTATTCTTACCAGGCAACCAAACCAAGACCAAAAGGAGACTGTAAAAGGATGGTCCTAGAAGTTAAATCCTTTGAAGTACCAAAATTAATTTGGGGGGGGGGGGGGGGGGGGGGAGAA
>JAOEGS010017616.1:21747-44695 GCA_025447755.1 Corythornis vintsioides
AAATCCTCTTTTCCTCCTTATTTTCTGCTTCTTCACCCATAGAATTTATTCACAGCATCTCTATCTGGATGTGAAATAAATAAATGGTAATAAAGCTGTAATTATCCCCAAAGCCACAAACACAGTAAATAAGTTAAAGTTAAATTTATAACACCTGCAAGCATATTAAGTATGCAAAAGCAAAACAAAGGCAACCAAATGACTTTAGCTTCACCCTGTAGTAACACTAAGCAAATTTAGTTAGAGAATAATGATGTTTGTAGTTCTAGATTCATTTGTTTTAAAAAAATGAGCTTACTTTATTATTTTTATTTTTAAAATCTCACTGTTACAACTGTATCCATAGCAGAACAGTTAAATTCATGCTGTACGTGCAGACCTCAGCTCATCCTGTGAATAATGACTCCTTAATTTAGTGGAAAGTGAGGATAGTATTTAATTAAATGTATTAAAGCTGAGACAAAAAATATTTTTAAAGATCTCATTGTTCTATACCTATTGTATAAAAGGTTACATATATTACTTTCATTATATATTTTGATGTAATGCCTTGAATCCTTTAGAATTAAGTCATCATTTTTAACTTAAAATTTCTGACAAACAGTTTTGTTTCTCACGTAAAATGAACATGGTGCTATTGTGATCATGCCTGCTTAAACAGATTTGGTTTTGAGAGAGTATTAGGCAGAGCAGGTTGAAAGGGTTTGGTGTACACTCAGCTACCACTGTTAATAAACAGTAATTTCTTTGTCTAATGTCTCTGAGTTTTCTTAATTATATACCATGGAAGAGTTTATTCTCTCTTATGTTTTGTTAATTCTGCAAATAATTGTCCCACACCTGTTTCAGGGCTAGCTCACATGATTTATATTTGAATTTAAGGAAAAAAAATTTAAAAGCATGGAGAAAAGTTAGACCTATTTCCCAGCCTTTTTTTTTTTTTTTTTTTGTAATTATGTACATATGAGGATCAGTTACAAAAATGGATTATTTTCATTAACATCTAATAATGAAATTATATTTAGTTTTCTAAATGCACTGCAAAGTTGGAATTTAATTATTAGATCCCACACTCCTATTAGCTGATCTGAGGTGGATGTGACTGGGGAGGAAGTGTGGTACTTCAGCTATGAAGCTATTTTGACTTACCCTGGACCGAATGACTTCATTTATAATGCACCTGGTACCACTGAGCTGAGAATGATTCATGTGGTCAGTGGCTGGACTTGGGCTACCTGAAGGTATTGATTGCATAGTGTTTGCATTAATAGCAGCAACATCCTCACTGAAGGCAGATTCGAGGTAGAGTGGCTCATCTTCAAGAGCAGAAGGAAAGCTGAGGTGCATCTTGACCATCTCTTAACTGGGATCCTCAGATCAGGTCTCCTGCCTGAAACATGCTACCCTGAAGTTTTCAGATTTCCATTTTTGCAAATAAAATGAGGGAAAAGATTAAAACTTGACCATTCAAGCCTCAGTTCCATATGATTTTAGTTTCATGCTTGTCTATACTCTTAGTCCTTATCAGATTTTATGCACATATTTTTCTTCAAAACCAAACATTTTAGTAAACTGTGTGGACTCTAGTGGATTTTTCAGATACATGCTGTCATGAGCAGGTTGCACCTCTAAACCAGACCTAAATGTGTATCCTTGTAGTTAATTTCTGAACAGACTTGATGCCTCTTTGTTTGTGAGGAGGTGGTTAGAGAAATGCTCTTTGTTTGTGGTGTAGTGGTTAGAGAAATGCTTAGGACAAAGGTTGGACTTGATGACCCTGGAGGTCCTTTCCAACCATAATTATTCTGTGATTCTGAGGAGTTTCTTAATCCTTCAGGTTCACAGTCCCATCTAACAAAGCACAGCAGTAAGTCTGGCTCTACAGCCATATAGGTTGTTGTCCATTAGGTGTAAGAAATGTCTTAATGTCTTTAAATGTGGATAAGCTACATTTATTCTGCAGTATGGCTCATTGACGAGTGGACTGTATGTGTTTCAAAATCCATTTGTTGTACCTGAGGAAGTAATTGTTGTTTTGTGCTTTTCCCTGTTTCTGTGAGGACAACCAAGTATTAGGAACACTTAAAAACCTCATTGAAAGAGGTCCCAGGGTTTTCTGAGAATACTGTTTATGGTTTGTTTAAGGTTATTAATTATGTCTCAAATAAAAAGCTCTCTACAGATGGTCATTGTGCCGTACTTTGAACTCATTTAACTGGACATTATTTACAGAATATTATCTTGGTTATGGCATTTTTTGTCACATAGTGATATTACTTTTCCATTATATACTGCATGTGACCACCACATAAGTTTGATAATAAATGTTAGGAAATAAAAAACAGAGTAAGTGCCTCAGTGTGATAGCAATTCCCATGTGATGGGAAATAATGTCATAAACTTCAAATTACCTTTTAAATAAATGTTTATGTCCAACACATCCATTAGATCATAGCCTGAAGGGTCAGGAGGATCATTTCTTCATATTTCACTGTATACATTATGATTGCTTTTTTAGGTGTAAATGATGTTTTAAAATGAAGAATGGCATTTGAACTATACACAAACAACGGCTAGACATTACTGAGTCTCAGTACAGCAGAAATAGCCTCAGCCACTAGGCTAAATATAGAAATGCAGCAGTAAATTGAATTCATTCTTAGAAAATATTTTTAATGGTATACGTGCTGAAACGATACAGAAATACAGCTTGTGTCATTCTCACACTTTGCAGCTTTGACATTTTAGTCAAGTTTAAATTCTAATTGTGGTTTGGTAGATGACTGATTTGTTAAATGCTTATGAGAATGAAGATTTTGGAGAGGGGGGAAGAGCATATCAGAGCATGCAGAGAAGTGTGCAGGTAACAGCATATTGACGAGGGTCTTAGCCATCTAGGGCTTTATGTGCTTGTGAAGTGATGCCACCTCGGTGTCCAGGGATGGTGTTGAGACCCTGCTATTCCCAGTGCCTTTCGTAGCGAGGGGACATTGCTGACCATCTCAAGGATGAAGCAAACAAAGATCCCACGTTTGGACATTTCCCTTCTTTGAGCTTCTACTTCTCAGTAGTCCATATGTCCTGGAAGAACTCATTTGGCTCCCCAAAACAGCTTATGCATCAAAGCTTTTATACATTGTTGTGTTAACTGTATTAGCACTGCATCACTAAGCTAAAAACCCAAATGGTTGGGCTGACAGAGGTGCCTTTGAAGAAGCAGAACCTGTAGGTATCCTGAGACTACTGACATGCATGTGGGGATGGGGCAGGTTCCTCAGCCTGGTCTGGCTGGGATTTAGGGAAGGAAGAGCTTTCAAGGGCCATTAGACCAATCTGGAAATAAATTGAAACCAAAAACTGCTGTTTACAGGCAGGGAAAAACTCATTGTCTTGGAGATTAAAAAAAAAAAAAAATCCAGAAATTCAGTGGTGTTTTTGCTGCAGCTATGATTTGACCTTCCTGTTTACTTTAAACATTTTTTTATGGCATGTGCTGTGACGTGGTTGCTTTGTTTAAGGTATTTGACAGTTACAGCAGTTGTGGGAATAATTGCTTTGGTTCTATATATGTCAGGAAAGAAATATGTTAATATTTAAGATCAGGCTGCCTTTTTTTTTTTTTTAACTTAGATATACCTTTTGTGTTTCTCGACTTTACCTTCTTTTATGAGAACCACAACCATGATAAACTTAGTTTTAAAGCAACTTAGTAACATATTTAGCACTTTACATTCAAAACATTATTTTTAGTTGGATGTTAATCTACTTTAGAACCAGTTGGCTGTAATATTACTTATTTTGTCATTATCATTTGCATAGAAATGCTATATTAATTTCTCAGAGTTCTCTGGATCCTGATTCTTTTTTAGTTAGCAGAGGTCTATAATCCTTTCCACAGCAACCACTTGTAAAAGCAGAGGATTATGACTTGAGGCAGGATATGAGCAGCAGGAACAGATCAACTTAAAAACAAAGATCCTGTTTGAGTACAAATGCTATTGTTAGCACAGAGTTGGGGTGAGTCAAGTGGCAGGATGTCTATTAGTATATAAAAAAAATTGTATCTACTCCACATGACACGCTATCCAGAAGACACAGCCTTTTACCAGTTGTGTGATAGACTGCATATTTTTATATCTGTACTTATTATACTTTTGCCCAGTCCAATAAACCATTCCCTCTAAGAATGGTGATACCTAAACATCTGAGCAGCTTGTTGGTTTTCTGTAGATTTATTTTTCTGTCTAAAAAGTTTCCACACTTATGCTTTCCCTAAAATCTGCTAAAAGCAGATATTTGAGATTATACTACCTCAAGGTCATTCCAAGGTTAGTAACAGCCATTTTAGACTACTGCTATCTTTTCTTATGACATGTGTGATCCTTCTGAGATAAGGAAGAGGAGATTTTGTTTTCTTTGTCTATTTATTAAAAAAATACAAATACAATAATGACAGAAGCTCTGTTAGAAGAAAACGTTTGGAGTCTATAATCATTGCCATGTGGTGGCAAGAGCAGACAATATAGTGGTTTCAGTGGGTTTGTTTGAATGCTTGCTACTGCATGGATTAGGATCCCTCTTCAGTGTGTCCTAAAGTTTTCAAGGTTAAAAAAACAAAGAAATAACCAATAGTCTTAAAGTTATGTTTCTAATTCCTATATGAAAAGAAGATTTTATTGCACTTGATATATGGAGTTTTTCAGATCATCCTACTGATGGCACTTGGGCTGCAACTATGTTATCAGTGAATAAGAAAAGAGAAGCCATGGCATTTCAACAGTATGAATTCTTCAGCCCGTATTATTTTGTTAGCCAGAGGCAAGAGACTGTGCTCTTAGTACTTGTCTGTGCAGAATGAGTAATCGGAGACAAATGTGTAACCACACTGTGTGTGCAATATGTCCAGATACTATGGGCGAGCCAGTCTTGCTGTGCACCACCAGCAGCCAAGTACCTCTTATAGACAACAGATGTATGTTAAAAAATCATAATTTCATTATACTGTTTGGGATTTCACCACACAGAACTGATTCTAAAAGCCTTATAACGATGGTGATGTTAACTGTGGGTATGTTCCTCCCATTAGAGTCAGAATTAGAATCAGAATTTTATACTGTAAGTAGCTGGTTTTACCAGCAGGATTTTCTGTTACCAACCAGAATTCTGTATTTTTGTGTGAATTCTATGCATGGGAGCAACTGAAAATACACATTCCCAGTGCGATCTATTTCGGTGTTTGAACATGGCTTGCATTAGTGTGGGTGATAGCTTGAATTTTCTTTCTTTGCCAAAGCTGCCTAAACAATACAGTGACAGATTTCTGCTTTTATTCTTCGTTAATGTCATTCTTCATCCTCTCTGCCCCACATCAGAGAGGAAGTGTTGTGAGTTTGCTATTTTAATGAAGAGAAATGAGGCATCTATCAACTAGGATTTATACTGGAGAGCACATCAATTCAGTTGCCTTGAGCTTGCTGAGTTTGCATATCCAGGGCCAAGCAGCGCTCTCAATTACTCCCGTGCAACCCCATTAACTTCAGGAGGCTGTGCAGTTCAAAAGTGGCTTCACAGAATGCAGAGTGATAATAAGGCAAAAAAAAAAAAAAAAAAAAAGCTATCAGTTAGAGAATTCAAGCTCCAAAATAATATTTTTGGTTATCTAAAAAGAGATGTGCGTGCAGTAATAATTAGACTTTTGAAAGGTTAGTGTAGTCATCACATAGTAATTTCATTGAGTGTTTCTTTGTAGATGTGCCTAACAGACCAGACAGCCTCCCAAGAATCACTGCAGTGAGGGGGAAAACACTTCCAGCCCTGGAAACATATTGTAAATCATATGTCTTTAGTAGACTGTATCCTGTAATTACTCTTAACCATAGGTTTCTCCCTATTTCTCTCTCTAGGAGCTATGCCGTCAGCGCATGGCAGTGAAAACATCTGATCGCCCGGAGCCCCTGCGTGCGTCTCGAATAAATAGCGTTTCTTCACAGTTTAGTGATGGGCCCATTCCCAGCCCCTCGGCCAGGAGCAGCACATCATCCTGGTGTGAGGAACCAGTCCAGTCCAACATGGATATCTCCACCGGTCACATGATCTTGGTAAGGCATTTTTGTCTCCACGACAAAATCAGAATTTTAAGGTACCTGCTCAGTTTTTGGAAAAAGATAACTTTTAAATAAATGACATTGTCTTTTCACAGGTAAAATATATTCCTGAGCTTTGTTGGTAATCCTGGACTTCTATAATTAAAAGTAAAGGGATTTTTATTTCTATTTCTTTTTCATTATATCTTTTTTCTTCTCTCTGGGGAACATTCTATTATTTTGGACATATGAATTGTTTACATGCTTACTTTAAAACAAGATAAGCCCCTTGTTTTCTTTTTGTCATATTAATCTGTGTTTACCTCACGTGGGACAACTGAAGAAAACTGCTAAAATTCTGATCAGCTTGCTGCTTTTTCTCATGTATCCTCAGTGTGTGAAGGTAATTGAGCTGAGAAGTGACAGTGACATGGAGCAATTTGTTTCACCTTACCTTTAGAAAAGAAAAAGGGATCTGAATTTTGAGCCTTGCCTGAATTTTGTTGTCCTTGACTGAATTTCTTCCAAGCTGAATTTCTTTTATGTTTTAAATGATCCATACGTTTTATTGATGGAGTCTGCATTGGAAAATTTGGGTTGCTCTGAAACACAACTTGAAATCAGTATCACCATAGAAGATGGACATGTGAAGGTCTCTGTGTATGTAAGATTCAGAGGCCAATACTTGGGGACAGGCTGCAGCTTGTTTGTGTCTCTCTCTCTCTGTTAGAATCCTGCTGGGAGATCTATAGAATAGCCCTCCATTTTTGGGATCTTTTTCTCCTTTAAATATTTGCTGTTTCTGTAGAGTGCATTGAAATTAGCAGAGAAGAAGTGATGGTGAAGATGATGAGTCAGGTGGTGGTTTGTTTGCTATATTAGATTTCTGCTTTTCCTGAGCGTGGTTGATCTAAAGTAAGTACCCTGCTCATCTCTAGTGTGGCCACGCTTTTGGAAACTTCTCTATTGATTTATTTATGTGCTGATGAGTGGGATGTCTCAGAAGAAAAACTTCTCTCTACCATGCCATACTTTGGGCTCATCATTTTTCTACTTCTTTTTCTCTTTTTCTAGACTTACATTTGAAAGTACTATCATCTCAGATATATTTCAGGTTCCTCTAAGCACCCTCACATAATTGAGAAAGGAATTAATGCAGGCAAAACCCTAAGAGCTAATTTGACCTCATCCAAGTTACTGACCTTCTTCAGCCTTGATCAGGTCATCTATAAAACTGAGCAAAAGCAGGTCAGGATTATAAAACAGATGCTTCACAGTATGTAATCCTGAGTAAATACTTACTCCTCTTCTCTTGCAGATTGCCCCCCAAAACTGCATTAAGTATTGTGTTTAAAATCTGGCATACATGTCCAATTTGGAAGGGCTGCTTCTGTGACAGAAAATAATTTACTACAGTTTTTACTGTCCCACTTTTGCCTAACCAGAATTAAAATTCACTTTATTTCTTTTAACAGTTAAATAAAATGCTTTGGGGGAAAAAATAGAATGTCTCCAATTGCCCATCCTCAAAATAAGTACAAATTCCTGTTGTAAGATTCTCAAACAATATAGTTGTATGGAGATAAGAGCAACATTTCCTATTTAGGTGGAAAGGCGCATTTAACGTTCCCAAACAGCTTCAACTACTTTAAATTGAACAAAATTGTTTTCAGTTTTATTATTGGAAAAATAAAATTACAAAATCAAGCTTAGAGGAGAGAACATTTCTTATGGGAACCACTTATTCTGGATCTGGGAATTTCTGCAAAATTGCAAGAAAGAATTGTCTTCATATGGCAATAAATAAACTTTTAAAAATAGTCAAATTGGTCAAGATCACTGTTATGGTTTTCAGTGTCTATAATTCAGTCAATCCCGTTTGACCCTGGATGAACTCATACATATGTTAGCTATCTAACAGCATATGTTATATCTTAGATGGTGAGGGTTCAAAGGAGGGTAAAAGAAATGCTTTAGTGTCTTGAGAGTATAAACCACACAGAGAGAGTAAAAATAGTTAATTTGTTTAGTCTAAACCGAACAAACAAAAATCACTGATTCGGGGAGCCTGCCTACATGCTTTGAAATGCAGGATGGGGAAAAATTGTTCTTAATGGATGCAGATGATACAATTAGGAGGAAAATATGGGTTAGAATCAAAAGGATGCATTGAGTCTGGATATCAGTTCAAGCCTAATAGGAGGGTCAGGCAGGCAGTGGGGATGTTTACTTAAGGGAAGTAGTTAAACCATAAATTCAAGATGTGCTGAAGGTGAAGCTGGGTTAGGTTTACATGGGAGGATCAGCATCGCTCAGCGACAGCACTGAAGCAGATGATTGGAGTTGATCTGATATGCTCGTGTTTTGTGTCACTGCAGGTCACTCTGAAACCGGAGAGCTGACCCAATTTATGTTTTGGTCAAAAATAAATGCACATATCTGTTATACCTTATTTGCCTGAATTTCTCTCCCTGTGGAGGTGCTGTGGCTCGTTAGATTTCGGGAATAGAAAAGGCTTGCCAGAGGTCATCTTTACCTCCCCTTGCCCTGCAGCTTTACAAGTGCAGGAGAATGAGGTGCCACTTTGCAATCTATTTTTTTTTTTTTATACCATTCAATCAGCACAAGAAGTTTTCCAGTTCTTCCCATTTCCTGCTTCCTCAGTGTTCTTATTGTTTAAATTTTGTAAATATTAAAAAAAACCCAACAAACAAAAAAAACCCCAACAATGAAAAATGTTAGCAAGGGGCCAAGTAGGAAAGGTAAATACTATCTGCTTTGCAGGGTAAATGCACTTACAGGTCTGCAAATGTATTTTTCAGCTCCACAGTGTGCAGCAAACTGAAAGTTAGCTGAGCTAGGGCTCCTCAGTTCATAGGTTCCAGGACCTCTCCAGAGAAAATAAAGCAATGGATTACTGTATATGAAGTGTAAAAAGCAGGAAATATCTTGATTTATAAACAGAATAAATTTTTAATGAAAGTAGCTTAGAAGAAATGTGTCTGCAGTTGCTGAATGACTCCCATGTAATTTTGCTCAGAGGTACCATTGTTCCAAAACATTTCTGTATAGATGTTTATTTTGCTGAAAAAAGCTAGCAGGTCATACCTGAAGTGATATCCAAGCCACTTCAGCTTTGGGTTTACTGGGGTTTGTGGTTGGCCACAGGTACTGTTTTCCTGAAGGGTTTGCTGGAGAAACCAGGAGTCTTCCAAACTCATGTGGCTCTGGGGCAGTCTCCTCGAACTTGACTGAAACCAGTATTTCAAAGAGAAAAATCCTGCATTTCTGCCACTTTCCTGTGCAGCAAAGATAAATGTCTTCACACTGCTGACAGTAGCATGAGGTAGTTTGTACTGTTGGCAGGAGAAAGCAGGGAGGACTCAGGAGGCCCAGAAGGACAGCGATAACAACATTCAGAGCTTTTTTTTTTTTTCCTTTGCACGTTCTTTTTCCTCACATTTATAGCAGGAGGATGGCCCATATGGCACTTTTTTGATTGTGTTTTTCTAAAGGATCCAAGCACTTTGGAAAGTGTAATTAGAGGAGCATGTTTTATGCAGTCGTGTTTGTGGTGCTGACTGGCTGGTTTCAGCATGAGCAGCAACAAAGAAGTGCCCTTCTTTTGGTCACCATTGTTTTGAAAGAAAATTTTTTTTTAGAAGGTCACAGCAAGGGAAAGAATAGGAACTTAGAATGATATTTCAATACACTTCATTCACATGTACACATCTATATTTCAAGTGCTGGGAGAAGTCCTAATAAGGTCCAACGCTTCCCTTCTCTAGGCAGGGGGGGTTGAAAGTGTCCAAGGGAGATTTAGTCTCCCTGACTTGGGCTCATTATTTATACCTACATTTTAGGCACTTAATGAAGTAGTATTGTTGACTTGAGTCCATAAATTCCCCTCCAAGCTGGTGAAGTGAGTAGGTGGCTATGAAGGTCTCCAGAGAATTCAGCAGAGAGTGGATTTCTCTTGGGACATCCGTTGTGCCTGCAGCATCCCACTGACATTTGCAGTTGAGATGAAGGGCTCTCTTTTGTTCATGTTGATGCAGAAGTTCAGCCTGTAAATTAGGTAGATTGGATCCCACATCTGCTTCATATATTATTGCACTTGCTTGTTTAAAATAATTATAAATTTTAATAAGTTTTTAAATGATGAACAGTACTGCAGAAAAAGAGCTTATGCTTTTGGTGTTAACATTTTGAGGTTCCTATCTGAATACTTTATATGAGAAGGAATTTGCAAAAGCAGAAGTGATTTTCTGTGTTTTGGTTTTTTTTTTTTTCCTTTATAAAAACAGACATGCAAAATTTGGAGCATTATACATAAATTAGAATTTCAAAAAGTGTGAATTTACAATGGGTCTTCTTCTGTACTTGTTTAAGCTGGAAGTCTGAGACTTCTCCCTGAGGGTAGGAAACTGCTGTATGTATTGGAAATAATAGTCTGTGATAGTCTGTGCATACTGAACTTATCAGAATGAAAAAATTTCATTGCTGAAGGTAGTGGGAGCAAATTAACTAGAAACTGAAATCTAAGGTCTTGCATCTAGGATGTGTAAATCCACTCGAACCTGTTGTCTTTTGTAATATAAATGCAAAACCTAAAGGACTTGCCTCATAGAGAAGTGAAGGATGGCCCCATATGAGAATTTTGTGTCAGAAAAATTTTCTGGGACAGGTTGTATCCCAGAAGGTGACACAAACCGAACTGGGAGACATGGGACAGAGACCAGTGGCTGGGAAATCGGTAAAACCTGAGGTGTTGAATGTTGTGTACAATTCAGTCTTGATGGTGTGTCAGGCAGGGTTGCTGTGGCACTGAGAAGGGTAACAAGCAAGGAAGAGCTTCCAAGGTTAAACCTGCATTTTCCAAGGTTAAGCCTGTGCTTTTGGATAACATTGATATCCTGTAGTCTCTTCATAATAACTTTGTGATGGTTTCTAAACAATTTTCCCACACTCTCAGTTTTAAAAATAAACTCTGCTTGAAATGAACTGTATGGGGTAGCTGCTAGAGATTCTCTTTTAATTTGATGTGGAAGAGTGAGGGGTTGTGAGACAGAAGACACTTTCCATCTAGAAAAAGTATTTGTTAAATCTTTCATTTTGCTGAACTATCTTGATTTTATTATTATAGAGAAATTCCAGCATGTGGGGGCCAATAGCACTGTTCTAGATGCAGGTGTACTTTCCACCTTGAGCTTAATCCATAGACACACAAAAAATTTCCTGAGTAAAGGAGCATGATGCACTGTATGTGCGTGCAGTGCACTGCCTGGGGACACGCTGCAGGAGTGATTAATGTTAGCAGGGACAAAGGTGAGGACTGTAGGTAGGGGAAACAAGGTCTTTGTCACAATTGTAGTCTGTTTAATTACTTAGTGTGTTTAAAAATCTTTTTCTTTTCCCTCTTTCCTTCTACCATCATTAATTTATCTTTAGCTCTTTATGAAAAAAAAAAAAAAGCTTACAACTGAGAAAATAAAGAAAAATATCCTTCCTCACATGGGAAGGGAAACAAGTCAGTGGCAGAGTTTAGCTAAATGCATAAACGCCTTACAGATGTGCTAAGTGAATCTAAATCCCAATTTATCTCTCAAGTGTGCCAGTATAAATAGTTGAAGTAGTCTCAAGAAATCTAAGTCCCAAGAAGGCTTTGGCCCCAAAGGCCATTTCATCACAGTCAGACAAGAGGAGTCCCAACGGAAAAGGCTGTTGTGTATCACATTACTCAGTGACAAAATAGCCAATATTCCAAAAAGACATAAATACTGTGGATGGGAAAAGCTTTACCCCTCTCTCCCCAAGTTGTCATGCTTTTAGGGACAAGTACAGCTGGTCTTCTCCTGAAAGATATTTACTGATGAAATTACATTTATCCTTTCATGTTAAGGTTTTGATTTTCTTCCCTACATGATTAAATTATTTTGAAACGCTTGTCTCTGTGTAAAGCCAGGACCTGAAATATAGGAACAAAGAAAGCTTCAAAGAGAAGTGCAAAAAATCTCACTGCATATCACAGAATCACAAAATGGTAGTGTTGGAAGAGAAGTTTAGAGATCATCTAATCCAACCCCCTGCTAAAGCAGGTTCACCTAGAGCAGATTGCACAGGAACATGTCCAGGAAGGTTTTGGATATCTCCAGAGGAGACTCCATGACTTCTCTGGGCAGCCTGTTCCAGGGGGTCTGTAATACTTAAGTTTTTCCTCATCTTCAGATGGAACTTCTGTGTTCCAGTTTGTGCCCGTTGCTATTTGTCCTGTGACAGGGCACCACTGAAAAGAGACTGGCCCCACCCTCATGACAGCCACCCTTTAGATATTGATAGGCATTTATAAGATCCTCTCTCAGTCTTCTTCATGCTAACCAGCCTGAGGCCTCTCAACCCTTCCTCATAAGACTGATGCTGAAAACAGCTCTACTAATAGAGCCATAAATCTAGCAAATGGATGTATATACTACAGAGATTTCATCAATAAAACTGAGAAAAATAATTCATGAACAGGTTACCCTTTAATTCTTCCATTTTTATTTGTTTCATGTTCAGTTGCCCCCCTTTTTTAATATTAATCTTATTGAATGGTCCTTAGGAAATAAGAGCAATTACAGTGTCAGTATTAAATCAAGAGAAAACATTTTTCTTGAACAGAGTATGAAATTAGTTTTAAAATATCCTTCTTTCACTCCCCCAAATTCATCCCTGTTGCTTGTTTTCCCAAAATGTATTCATAATTAGAAATAACTTGCCAAATTTCTGTGACTGCATCTTGGTAAGTTGTTTCATTTTGAGGTGTTTATTCCAGCTTTAAGCTGCTTTGGTTGAACACTTTTAGCCACCTTAATTCATTCCCTAAGGGTTTAGTTGAAAGATGAAAAAAAACATTTCTATTTATATTCTAGAGCAGTGATTAAAAAGCGTTACATTGAGATAAATATATGAGACAAAACTTGCTTATGCAACTGTGTGCACAAAGTAAACAGAAAGGATCATTGCCATGGCTGAAAGAACATTTGTGGTGCTCTGAACTTTTTTTTCCATTTTATAGAGAATATCCAGGTAGAGTCAAAACAAGATAAATACCAGTTCTAGCAAGTAGCAGGAGATGCTAGGAGGTCATTTAATGAAAACGATCTGGGTTTTGATACTTCAGACTGAAGAGAAGGGATGTTACTGAGAGGGATGTCCTCAGCTGGTTCTGAAAGTCTTGGTGGCAGAAGCCAGAGATGAACACCCATCCAGGAGGCTACTGATCTTGTCTTTTGGCTTTATGTGCATCCTCAATAATGAAGTGCTCTCTGCTGCATTTGTCCTGTTGTGTGTTCTGATATCATTCATGAAGTTTTTGATAACTCATTATAGCAGATGTGGCAGTGAATCATATTTTGGATCTAACACATAGAAATGGTTGTTCAGAAACTAGAGTGTGGTTCAGGAAGACATCTCAGACAGAAAGCCCAAGTACATGTTAATGCATGTTAATACATAGTATTTCTGAGTTGGTGGCTGAGTTCAGATGTGAGAAGGGGGTGAGTTTTAACTCACTGTGGGGTAAAGAAATGGCTCATGTAGGTTGGAAGATGTACACTGCTAAGATTAAATGTTATATGGTAAATAGGACTAAAACTTCAGAGCTTCTGAAAACACTGAACAGTCCAGGATGAAATTGAGACTTGCTTCATGGTACTTCCAAAGAAGTGACATCATACTGGCACTGTATTTTTGCACTGTTATACCAGTACAATTTAAGATGCTTGGGAGAACTCCAGTGGTATTTTGGAGAGCTCCTTCTCTTCATGTGAGCTACACCAGAAGAAGTCACTGGAAGTAGTCTGGTTAAGATGGTGTTGAAGATAGCTCCATTGATTTAATAAAGTCTGTTTATGCTTATCTTCAGGGCAAGATAAAAAAATAATGGGCCTTAACTTGTCGACATTTTGTGAGATTGGGTGGTATTTGGAAAATTTAATGTGTAGGACACAGAGAAAATGCTCCTGTGATGATCACATTTTGCATATGCACCCACAACACAGCTGTGGAAACATTTTTAAATAAGGAGATAAACATAAAAATAATCTGTGAAGTTCACTCGTGGGTGACCGTATCTGCTGATCCTTGAAAGAGGACTATGTTACCTTTTGGTCAAAGCCAGATAAAGTTGAAGTCTACTACTCTAAAATATTACATCTCTTCCCTGCTATGTCTTTATAAAATATATAATTTCATATGTGTCTCCTTTATGTAAGTCTTTTGTTTCAGACTAGAGTAGTATCTTTTATTTTCTTTCTAGTTGGTAGTTCTCCCTCAGTGCTGTCATGTCATCCTCGTCCCCTTCTCCTAAACTTGCATGTTTAGGAGAAACATGCTTTAGGTTGCCCAGCTGGCCAGGAAAACCCTATTCAGCAGGGGAGTATTATGAGTTGCCTCTTGTTTCTGGCTGCTTGCTGCACCATTGCACTGAACTGAGAAGTGAGGGGTGACAAACTGCTCACGGGTATCACCTCCTCCAAGCATGACCTGTTATTGCTCAGGGAATTATTCTTTGCCCATTTATTTTGTAATGACTATAAGGGCTGATGTCCAGGTCCTATAATGTTTCTGTCCTCAGTCTAGTTAGTAGTAAATCCAGTAATGTCTGTTGAAGATGGTTGGTTTCTGGATTTGATGTGTCCTTAAATAATATTTCACTGACTATGTATCATAGCTGTATTATTTTTAAGATGACTTATGTGAAGGTTTGCCGCCTCCTGACTGGGCTGTTTTTACTATATAAAATATTCCCATGAACATGCAATAACCCTACTGCACATAGCAACTAAGATCTAGTAGCTGTCAGTGTAGTGAATTGAAACACGTTTCTGTACTACTTTTATTAAATTTGTGCACATGCAACACATTTCTTTAAAAAAAAATAAAAAGACAGTGTCTCCTTATTGGATATGTATTTATACTCATAGCATTGAAGATAGTCTCATAATTATAAAGTTGTTTAAGCTTTTTTTGTTGTTGTTTTAAAGGTAAAAAAGTACTGAACTTGAGAAAGTACTAAATAACTGACTGCATTGGCTATTTCTTACATTGTTTTCATATTTATTTTTAAGTGGACTTTAGATGGTAGCAAATAAAAATAGTAAATTACTAGCAATGCACACCATGATTTATGTTCTTGCTGTCATCCAAATTCAGAAAAAGAAAACATATTAAAGAAATTTGATAAGACCAGGTGGTCTGAGTGAATAATTTCCCTTTCATTAACATATTCCCCTTATTAACTCTGTAATTAATTGTACAAAGCTAAGGAAAGCTATGGAAATTGCATTTTGAGATGTATCAAAGCTGACTTTATGCTTCAGAGTTCCATGCAATTTACTATTAATGAAACAAGAGATGGAGGCCCCAAATCTATAATTATTACTTACTATTTGAATGACAAGCAAAGAATTTTATCAGCACAGTTTCAAATGAAAGGGGATTAGCAGCTAATGTTGAAATTGTTAATCTTTCTTATTAAAATAATTTTGACGAGAGTGTTTAGCCTGAAAGAGCTTTCTGGAACATCATTTACCATTAAAACAGCTATTTTCTGCCGCTCCGTATGAATTTGTCTAAGTTTGACAGCAGGGTGCAAATATTTTTTAAATGAATGAATATTTTATGGGAGCTAAGGCTGTTCATGTGTGAGCTGATGCCGAGCTGCTTCTCTGTGCAAATTCCTGGAATGTGTAGTAGGATGGTAGTTCAATATCATCTTACCAAAGTGACGATATCAAATGAGATAACAGAAAAAAACTACAGAAGAAAAAAATGAGAACTGAAATTGCACCCAAGGCTGTATCTGCATATGAATGATTAGCAGGTGGGAGTTAGGTCAGAATTGGGTCCTAGATCTTGGGAATACTTTTATGACACAGAAAAAGCCTATAGTTATGTTTACCAGGGCCTTCTTACTCCATTAAATGGTGGTATATTTTCCATTTTTGTATATTTTTATTAGTGTCATAATGAGTATTCAGATGTGGATGATATATATATATATATGTTGTGTGCAAATACCATGTATGGTAATGGTATCCTCATGATATTTGTGCATAGATAAATATTTGTGAGCAGAGGTATAATACACACAACTTGTAAAGGTTTATGAAAAACTACTTGGCATTTAAAATTTTAAAAGTTTTCCTTGCAATATCTACAAGTCTCATCTCTTACAGGGATGTACAAAGGAAGTTGACAAGGCTTTTTTGCTCCTCGGGATGAGGAAATTGCAAATATGACATAAATGGTGAAAAGCAAAGCAGTGATAATTTACAAAATTTAATTTGCAGTGGTCTCAGCCACATGATACTGGAGGAGATATATGTTAAAGAACACTTTTAATTTGCCTATGTCCCATTATAGAAAATAGTTGATGTAAGAGATGTCAAGTGTCTTTGCCAGTGACAAATCTTATGAGCAGAATAAATGGGGATCGTTTAAGTGCTTTGATTAAGACACTATTTGCGTGAGTAGGTGGACTTCATAGAGATACCATGTACCTGCTCTACCATGAGATTGCTCCAAGCTTTACCTCTGAGTGAACCATGTTGGTACCTCATTGGGTTCACTCAAAAAATTACAAGTTACAGAAATAACTTTTTATATATAGTCCCACAAGTATTGTTTTGCAATGCTCTTGTAGACAGAGCAGTATTGTAGCAGAATGTGTCACAGGCTATACTGGCTTCATTCATCAGACAGAATGAAAGTTTAAACATAGTTAAGTAACATGCATTAACAACACCTGAAGAAGCACTTTCATTATAAAATCATGTTTTGTATGTATTATAATTATGTGTTAGGTCAAAGACATCAAAGGTTCTTTCTAATCTGTAAGAATCATAACAAACCATGTAGGCCACAACAGCCAGAGACAGTTACGCCAGTGTGGTAGGCTGCTGTAGTTAAGAAGTAGAATTTGTCAAGGAGGAAGCTAATGCAGAATCCAAAACCTGATATTTTCCAAATGCAGGGCTATTTCTGATGCAGATAATTTATTGACTACTTTACTATGGAGGCTCCCAGAAGAGCTGGTTTGATTGATCACAGCAACATAAAAACACCAAGCCAGTGCTGGTTCACTGCAGGAGGAATCTCCTGCTACTGCTCAGGTGGGCATATGTGATACCTGCCTGAGAAAAGTGCTTTCTTCTTTCCTTATTGCCTCCTTTCACCTACTGCTGTCTTTGTTTGCATTAGACCACTCTGTCTGAAAGCATTGTAATAGCGTCTAATTACTATTAATGAAGAGAATATACTAATGGTGCCTATTATGTTGTTTCTTCTAGAAGTCCAGAAATTACTTTTGTGTCATTTAAACTTATGCTGGAGTAAAAAAAAAACCTCTGCAGTACCTGAGGGTATTCATCAGTCTTTGACTTAAGATGTGTGTAACCTCACAATTGAATTTTGAGAAACTATGTCCTTCACGTAGGATTCTGGGACATGATATAAGAAATTTGATTAAAGTCATTGGGAGCCTTTCAACTCACTTCAGTAACCAAAATAATAATAAGCCAACTCTTACACAGCACTTTTGATCAGTAGGTTTAAAGCTTTTTTTAAAGGTCAATATCATTATCCTGTCTTTTTAGTCCAGGAAGCTCAGGCACAGACAAGGAACTGTCTTGACCAAGACTAACCTTAAGGTCAGAAGCAGAGCCAGGAGTAGACCTCCATTCTCTGCCATCCCAGTGCTCTACTCTCACAACTAATCTTATTGGCTTTAATAGAAATAAAGGATTGTATCAAAGGGTAATATTTTTGCCCTTTCTTGTCCCTCATTAGTCTTTTTTAAGACATGTAAGTATGACATGAAAGTATAAAGGAGTTCTGCACCTGAGTTTGTCAGATTTGATTCTGTGAGTTTAGTTTTGGCCTCATTATCTAAGAGCAAACTATTCCATATTTGGAGAGCTGTCTGGAAGATGTTAAATACACATTAGAAAAGCTTGTGAAAAGCAAACTGAGGACATGCAGCCTATAGTTAGTTTCCTTTATGATGGAAAAGGGTGCCATCTACTCAATTTTTGAGTCTCTTTGAAATTGTTAACAGTTTTCTTCAAAATTATATTCCAAATCTGCTAGATGCTTAGCCATTGCACACATGCACTGAATTTTGGGGTCTTTAATTTGTTTTTTTCTTCTGCTTAGCAGTAAGCTGTACTTATACTGTCTACTCGAAGCTACCGCTGTCACCCTCTCAATGTTTTCTTTTTGGTTCAGCACGTGAAGGGAAGTGTTCCAAGGAAAAGAAGCAGCACATGAGGAATTGTTGACACAAGTTATGACCAAAATTCAGTTCTTCCCATAGCATTTTCTTCATTCACTGTGTTCTGGTTTTTGCTTTTCTGATTTTATTTCTTTGCAGTACAGTGTCATCTTTCAGCATTTCACTTCTTTATTGACCCCTACAGTCTGTTCTTGGCTTCTTTTCTGTCTTCTTTGACATTATCTTTCCCTTGTTCTTATTTTTCCCTCTGTTATTTCAAATATTCTCATCTGTGGATTAGACCACTGTTCCTCAAACTTCTTCCAAGTGTTATCCCTTACTGGCTTCCATGGAAACCCAGGAGTCCCAGGAGTGGGTAGGATCTTCAGCTTACGCACTTCTAAAGCTTTTCCACCATCGCTTCACAATCCCTTTTGAATGCTCTCATGAGAAAAATATTTGATCTAGACCAACCTCAGCTGAAAATCCCATGGAGCATAGATAAAAGGTTACCTAAAAAATCCTTCCTCTACATTGGACAGCAGCATAGTTGCCAGATGCATCTTTCTCATGGCCAGCATTGCTCAGTCTTCTGCTGCATATTGGTTCGATATGGCTGTGTGAGATGGAAAGGATAGAGCAGAAGTCAGACATGTCTTCTCCCACAGTCATCTCCATTAAGTCCTGAAAGTACTAATGTGGAACCAGAGTTTCTTTACTGCTTACTGTCCTCACTGGTACTTACTGTAATTGGGTTGCTTCTCTGCAGTCTGCAAACATGGAACTTCTTAGGTCAATGATGTGATTCCAAATGGTCTTGAGTATGAGAACTTGAGCATCGAAGATGTGTGTGGAGTTTGTAGTTTGCCATCTTTGACCATTATGGGACTTTTCTAAGGAAAAGGCTGATTATCCAGTCTGTGCTTTCCTTGATTTTTCTCACAGGTGACATATGTTCCCTTGTGTTTACACATATTCTGCTGCTAGTCTGTGGGTATAGCATGGATTGCAAGACATCCTGGCTTGCATATTGCATGTTCTTCATTTTCACATAAACCTCTGGGTGTGTTTATGTACAAACTCTTGCTATTAATTTTGATACCCTTTCCCCCCAAACAAACCCTGAAAAGCAAAGGAGTTTTGCTTTACGAATAATAATTTGCTTCTGGAGGAGCACCTTTTCACTTTTGTTCACATATTTAAGAATAAGAGTATTACTGTTTCTCAGTTTCCTCTAGCAGGGATGTTATGCTTGGAGAAATTTTTTTTTTTTTTCTACCCTCAAGATGGCCACTGTCTAGCAGAGGCATAATTTGCCAGACTATCTATAAATCATATAGTGCTGTATCACTTTGTTGTACTTGGTCATGGTTGCCTGGGTTTTCCTAGTCTCATTATCTCTGAAGAACTTGACCATGCTTGAAGAGAATATTATTTTTAAACATTATGCTTTCAGAATTCTGTATTTATCTTTGTAATTTTTATGTGTAGTAAATGTAGATAACCATTACAAGTGCTCTGAAAAGAAACACAGATTTTAATTCTTTAAAATCTAAATTTGCAAATACAGTACCCAACCAGGAACACAAATTTAGATGCTTAATTGATTTAGCAGGGCATGGAGAGGACGGCAGGGAATTTGTTTTTGTGTTTTCAGCTAGGTAATTAGAGTGTAGTAATATATTTTTTAAGCTTTCATTTCAGACATGAGATCATTAACAGGTATGTAGATGAATCACAAACACATCTTGGATTGAGCTATGGTGTTCAAACCACTAGTAAAAAAAGAAGTGACAAGAAGAGATCATCTGAAAAATATTTTCTATGTTTAAGAAGAAAATCATAGAATGGCTTGAGTTGAAAGAGACCTTTAAAGATCATCTGGTTCCAACCCCTTGCCATGGTCAGGACACCTGCCACTAGACCAGGTTGCTCAGAAGCTTATCCAGCCTGGTCTTAAACATTTCCAGGGATGAGGTGTCCACAACTTCTCTGGGCAAGCTGTTCCAGTGTCTCACCAACCCTCATAGTAAAGAACTTATTCCTAATGTCCAATCTAAATCTACCCTTCCCTAGTTTACAACCATTGCCCCTTGTCCTGTCACCACATGCCCTTATAAAAAAATCACTCCCTAGCCTTCTTGTAGGCCCCCTTCAGGTACTGGAAGGCTGCTATAAGATCTCTCCTGAACATTCTCTTCTCCAGACTGAACATCCATCTCCCTCAGCCTGTCCTTGTATGAGAGGTGCTGCAGCTCTCTCATCATCTCTGTGTTTTTCCTCTGGACAGTTTCCAACAGATCCATGGCCTTTTTGTGTTAGTGGCTCCAGAGCTGGATGCAGTACTCCAGAACTTTTGAGAATTGAGTAGGTTGTCAGTATTTATCACAAGAATTAAAGGATTTGATTTGCATTTTTTTTCTTTCTTTTTCCCAGTTTTTCTGCTACTTTTTATTCAGTTGTGTAGCTTGTGCTTTTCCTTTTTAACAAAGTTACCAAAACTGCTTCCCAAAATGTCTCAGTTGATGAATTCAGCTGACACTGTCCTTGGCATTGGTTCCTATACTGCAGTGTTGGCATTAATGGGGAGGCTTGGGGTTGATTTTTTTTTTTTTTTTTAATTTATTTTTGGTTTTAAGAAATGTCACAACATATCCCATGCTGTGAAATACCAGTATTTAGCTAAGAAGTTTAGCTCTGAATTTTCTGAAATAACATTCTTCCTTTATTTAAAGGCTATTTTTTTTTTCTTGTGAAATCTACCATAAGAAGTGCAGAAAGTCTAGAAACTTATTTTGACTAATGCATCTTTTAAATTATTATTTAGTTTTGCATGGCTTTGTATAAACAGAATCTAGCACGTAAATAAATTCCTCTACTCATCAACCACTTAAACCTTGTACATCTAAACAAAAACCCCAAAGAGAAACCTGTCCTAATGCCATTACAGTCAAAGTATTTGATATGCTCTAATTACAGAAATGTTATTAGATATGGTTTCATGAAGGTTGCATTACTTTTAGCCCTGTGTATAAACATAACCATGGGAAACGGGGAGAATAGTGGTCAAGAGGACCGAGTTCTGAATTTCCTTGCAAAATAAGTGGTCTAGGAGCATATTCTGTGATCCTCAGAAATTCACTTCGATGTTTCTGCCCTTTCATTTCCTATCTGTGAAACAGCAATGATATTTGCTCCCCTGCACAAGTAATGTGAGTACTTTCAGACAGCTGGGCAGAAGGAGCTATAGAAATACAGAGATTGTAAGGGAGCAAATTATATTCCTTTTATGGGAATCATCTTCTCCTTTTTGTTGAGGTTTATTTAAAGCAAAGTAATTGCAGGGTTGAAACTTCATAGGCATAATTTAGATTTCAAGAAAGGGAGTAAGGAGGAGGAGATGGAGGTGGTTGTATTTTAGGACTTAGAAGACATCATTAAGTAGCTGATAATCCTTGAGAAGGGATTCTTTGTAGAGTGAGTTTCTTTATCTTCTGCTATATTTAGAGAGGCAGGTAGAGTAAATATTTCATATTTAAGCTTCTAATTTTTTAAAATGTTTAATTTCTTAGCTACATTTCCTTTCAAAAGCTTACCTGCCTCAGTCATTCCAGTTCAAGCAATGTTTAATATCACATGTATTTTCCAGTACTTCCTACAGAGCTGAAAACCTGCGTCACTCCACACCAGGTTGTATCCAGCCATTTCATTGGGATTTCATTGAGCACCTTTGGCAGCTGGGAGCTGTAACAAAAGGGATTAGTGAGTGTTTGTCTGACACACACTGATCCCAGCACCTGCTGATTGGATTGAAGTAATCCTTTTACAAGTTACAAAACTCTATTATCAGAGCATTAAGAGAAGGGAAGGCAGTGATATACACTACATCAAGGGTATATTAATTTAGGTAAACAGAACACAGGTAGCCATTTAAGATATTTATCAATTACAGTCATTCTTGCAAAATTTGTAAGATAGTTTAATCTCATATATAATGCCATGCACTGCTCATGCAAATGTGATATTTCTCTAGAAACTCAAGGACAATAATCTAAAATGATTTGCAGTGGCATGCTTAAAGAACAGCTGCTTTCTGGGTATGTGCTTAGTTGTTTACATTAATCTTTTTAAAAATATAAAATTGAAACTATGGAACTGCAATTTGTACTATTAGCTGACATGACCATGGAAGTTATTTTTTTATTATTAAGTAATACAACCTGCTTGAAACAGTCCAGGGATAGTCTCAACCCAACTGAACAGTTCATTTTGCCAGAGAATTATCGCCCTATTTTGTTTTTGTGGTTTGTTTTTTATGTGTTCCTTCATCACCTATCATATTAAGTATATTAGTGGTTTATGCCAAATTACTAGTAAATCTTTGCAGTAGTTTTCAATATATAACTGAAGAGACTTCAAAACTACTGTTTTCACTGATGTCATCAGGTATTGAGAAATAGGAGAAAAATTAGATCAAAGCACATGATGGTAATGATATGGCTGCAAACACCAAGGAGGAGAAATAATTTCTCAGTTTATTTTATAAAGACAAAATACAAATTCACAGGGTTTTATTTCCTAAATTTGTTTCATTTGTTTTTGCCTTAGA
>JAOEGS010017616.1:47859-77517 GCA_025447755.1 Corythornis vintsioides
AAGAAAGAAAGAAAGAAAGAAAGAAAGAAAGAAAGAAAGAAAGAAAGAAAGAAAGAAAGAAAGAAAGAAAGAATTTAAATGGTTTGACACTGTATTACACCATCAGCCAAACACTTCAGGAAGTTTTACCAAAGCTAATCCAGGCTGTTGTGCTCTGTCTTTGTATGTGGGTTTAGGCACACTGAGTATTTACCATGGGTACTGATTCTCTTGGTCAGACATTCATTGTCCCTGGGACAGTTTTTCATCCTCTGGCTGAAAGCTTATCTTTTGCCTTATAACTGGCATGTCTCACACAATACTAATAGATTTTACAACACATCCCTCTTCTCCACATAACATCAGTGCATCCATGTTATCCCCATAATATATTTGCTAGGAAGAGAATCTCATCTGCATACACAAGTATGAAATGGGCTACCACTCATCCTTGCAGGTGAGACCCTGTGGAAGGAAATTTAAGATTTCATTAAACTTAATGTACATCAGGAGTTCTATTCAAGCAGATAGTGTTTGTTTAAATAATATCATAAACTTGGGATTACAGGACTTGCCTTCATGGGGACCTCTACCTTTTTTAGCAGGCTTTGAGGAACACTCCATAACACTAGTGACAACTGGTTGGTTTTTTTTCCTGCTGCTCTGGGACAAGGAAAACCATGGGCATGTTTGACATATTTGTAATTTCTTTTGTACCAGGCACGTGCTGCAGATCTTATGAAAACATCCTAATTAAGGAGTGGGTTTGACTAGACATACAATCTCTAAAATATCAGAAGTTCCACTCAATTTAATGTACATCCAGCAGCTCCCAAGAGAGTGTTTCAAAATCACTAAGCTTCTGTTTAGCAAAATGGGGATGAGCATAGGGGCTCTGAAGGACTGTAAATGAAAGATTACTTAACTGTGAGGGAATTGTCTGACTCCTGAATGTTTTAAAACAAACTTATTTCTTGGTAGCTTTTTAAAATGTGTGTAAAGCAGATGTTTATATTGTTCAGATTCTTCCACAGGTCTGTTTAGTCAAACACCTTTTCAAGATCTGTCAGGAAGTGCCCTGTGAATCTGATCTGTGTGATGCGGTTGTTGTAACTACATGAAAAGTGGGCGTCTGGTTAAAGATTTCACTGTATTTTAATTGGAATATTAATTTCTCTTCACACTCAGGATTCCATCAGAAAGGAACAAAGTACAAGGAGTATTCCTTTTTAAAGAGAGATCATTTATTTAAAAATTTATGTGCACTAAAAGCAGATTACCTTGACTGTGTCACATTTGATAATTTAAAAAGAAAATAAGCTTTCTTTCTAAAATGAAATCCTTGAAATCTTCAAATAGACAAATTGGAGCCAATGGGAAGCTTCTTGATAGATACAGTCCTGCCTTAGGAATCAAATATTCATGGTCCTTTGCTACAGCTTCCTGGATCTCGTAGTGTTTTGGAAAGATATAGCATTGGAATATCTGTATATCTGCATACAATGTCCCTGAAGTCCATCGGACACTAGTGATGAGTATGTCAAAATGAATCAGATTATAAAACTGTGGTTTAAAATGGGATGATACTACAAGCTGGTCCTTCACTGCCTGATCTCTGCTGCATGCTAAACATCTCTGAAGCCAGGAGTCTTGGCTCAGTGGTATTCTAAGATTTCTATTTTTCCCCTTTGCTTCATAAAAATTCTTAACATACCAACTAGTCTCTGCTCAGGAGGGATTATCTTTTTTTGGTTGTTTTGGGTTGTTTGTTTTTTTTTTTATTATTACGTTCAGTATGTATATCCTGGAACAGAGCTATTAGAAGAAAATAACAGGATCTTTAGCCTCCCTCCCTTCCCTAGTATCAAAAGCCTTTTGTCAAGGACAAGCAGTATCAGAGGATGGTTTCCTCACTTTAATTTTCAGGGTAAGACTGGGAACATGTTTGCTGACCCGCTCCCCTAACACATGATGAGACCAAGCAACAATCCTAGCTCATCTGTCAGGTTACAGCTTGTCCACTGTGATGCTTTTTCCTTCATTATAGAAAAGTAGCAATCACACAGTAGGTGTTTTGATTGTATCTAGGCCACCACTATTTTTTACCTCCTTTAGAAACCTTTCTTCTAATGCAATATATTTCTCTCTCCTTTAAGAAAGCCTTCTGGAAGCATCACTGCTTGAATTGCTTTTCAGTAACAGGTTTGATTTACAAGTGTCACGTAAAGATGTGCACACCCGACAAAACCTGCACAAAACAACACTGTGTGGCAGGGCTCTTTTGTCAGTGAAAACCCCTTCGACCTGCAGAAGAGAGCAGTATCCTGCCTCGCTGGGCGGGTGGGAAGCAGCAGCTTTAGCAGAGCTCCGACTTGGTGGAAAACAAGCTGCAAGATTTTTGCACCTTCTGTTAAACCTGCTGAGAGGGCATGGGAGCTTTTTTTTAAAGCACGCTTCGGAAGAACTGTTTGACATAACAGAGATTGTCTGTGGAAAAGGTTTACAAAGCAATTAAACTGCTTTTTTTACTTCTCAGTGAATCCTTTCCAGCTTTTTCTAGAGAAGTGTTGGTACAGATTGGGCTGTATTAGTGAGTGCTCCACTGTCAAACATTAGTCAGCTGCTTTGACTAAATGTTTGGGCCAGAGGCACCCACAGCTCAGCTCCCAGTCTCCATCCAGACCCCGAATCTGACCCCTGAACAGTGGTTCCTTTTTAATCTCTTTACAGATGTAAACTTCCAGCTACCATGTATAGGTAGTGTGGAGTTTAATTTACAAATAGCTAGTGAATGTAATGTGAGATTTTTCTGTTGCTTACTGTAGGAGATGACAGGCTCTGACAGGTAACTTGGCTGTAGAGTGGGCTTACAGTACCAGATGATCACTTCCTTAATTTTCATGTGAAAGGGAGGGGAAGATTTCTGTTTTTTCCCTACACTTCCTGCTTTCTGCTCTTTTCCCCTCACCTGCTTGGGTGATTTTCAGATCCATAGGGTGAAGGAAGAGTGTTTTAGTTCTCTTTTGGCAGACCTTTGGAATCGAATTCCTGAACCACTGCTGTACTAAAACTCTACCCTTGAGATACCTGTAGAAACTGAAGGCCTGCACCAATATACACTGATGCAACATAATTTCTGACATAGCCAGTTAATTTTTCTTTAGTAATGTTTCTCTTAACACTGTTGACTTTACTGAATGCCAGGTACAATCTTTCACAACATATATTAATTAAAAAGCACCTTCTCAGTTCAAGGTCCTCTGTGTGTTAGTCCATGTGCAGAATTGGTTCCTAATCATCCTGTACCTGAACCATGACACTTAAGTCTGGTATTTTTTTTTATTCTCAACAGCTGTATCATTGCTGTGAGTTGCATATGTGCTTGAACTTTAGTTTTAAAAGCCTTTAGTTTGAGCTATTGTTGTAGTAAGTAATTTTATCAATGGGCTTCTGTTTCTTTTTTGATTACCTGATTTTGACTTAATTTCAAGCATTTCTTCTCTGTTAGCTCCAGTACATGCTCATGTTCTCATTTTGTATAGCACAAATAAGCTTGAAGTTAACTCGCATGAATTAGCCGTAGCACTGAGCGCGTTTTGTCCCCAAAGCTCGGGATTCCCATATTTTTCCATCTTGACATATATCCTTTTAGCTTAGCCTTGAGCCTAGATAAGTCAGTCCTTAATACAACATTCTTTTAATTCCAGTCCTACATGGAAGATCATCTGAAAAACAAGAATCGTCTGGAGAAAGAATGGGAAGCTCTGTGTTCTTACCAGGCTGAGCCCAATGCTACCACTGTTGCACAGCAGGAGGAGAATATCCAGAAGAATCGTTCACGGACTGTAGTGCCATGTATGTACATTCTCATTTGGATGTTTGCATTTTTAAGTCCATGATACATTTCTTAGTATCCTTTGCACAGTGGTTTGAAAGCTACAGATGACAGGCAAACAGAATACAGGAGAGAAAAACTAGAAAACTGTAGCTCTGACTATGGGTTTGAGTGTATGTCCTGTTGTATCAGACACTGTTTATCCCCCTATAAGTTGCATATAAGTTACTAAAATGCAGAGCTATGTCACATATTACTTCTAGTGCAGCTGTGCTGTCTGATAAAATTCAATAGTCAGAGTGCTTTTCAATGCTGGAATATATTTGAGTGGCATCTGTAGCCATTCAGCAGAAAGAAGTTTGGCTTGTGTTTAGACAAGTTGGTATCGTGTCCATCCAACAGTAATATTAACAGTCTATAATCAGAGCTAGATGATCTGTTTATCAGCTACCCAGCTGTACTGAATGAGCCCCTTTAGGCTTCGGTGGATAAGCTTGCAGACTGGCTTCTCTCTCTGCTAGGCTTAGGATAAAAAGAGAAAAAGAAAAAAAAAAAAAGCAGCCAGTGTTTATATTCCTAGAATTTGCTCTTTCCCATAAGCAGACACCTTTCTGAGCTTGAAATAAATGCAACATATTTTTCCTATGCAAATATATGTATCTCATAGATTGCATTGGTAATCTATGGCCACACATTTTATTAAGCAACCAATGGAACAAAACTGAAACTGACAATATATGCACAGTCCACAGCAACAAAAATGCTCTCAGTCAGTGTGCCCACAATCCAGCTGGGAGCTTGGCAAACATATATAGCTATTTTAATTTTTAAAGTGCCCTGAAAACTTTCATTTTCCCTATGAGAGCCTTGGGTAAGTACTATTCCTCCTTTGAAATGAGGAAATGACAGGTAACACATTAAAGGGTAACACATTAAGTAAATGTCAGATCCAGATTTAGAGTGAAGATTCTTTGGAAGTACATGATAATTTAACTGGGCCAATTAGTCCTTGCATGTTTGCTTCAGCAGGGTTTGGCTCTCGTGTTTATGAAGTGGCTCTTTCAGCAATACTGTGCTGCTGATGAGAGGAGTACAGTAGTTTGGTGATATGGATTCTCCTGAATAAATATGATGCTAGTTGAAATGCTTCTGGGTCAGCAGCAACAGTTTGCTGACTTCTGTGTGTTTTGGGGCCAGGTCTGTTAAAAAATTTTAAGTCACTATGAAAGGTAAAGGAGTAAAAGACTTCTGTGCTCTTTTCCATCCTGAAAAAATAGTATTTAACCAACATGATAGGAAGTGAAAATTGCACCATAATAGTATGTATTGATCCAAGCTAATCTCCCTGCTTAAAGTGTTCTTTTCAATGTAGACTTACAGTCAGAGCATTTCAGGCTATTGCAAGTCCCTGCTTATAAATTAAGCCAGATTGTTTTTGGTTGCTTCCTTGAAGACAGCATGGGAACTACAGGTGTTGACAGCAATTGATGCTGGTTATTCAAGTGATGTAGGAAACATGTCTGCATAACAGAATGAGTATTAAGATAGGGACCCTCACTCTAGACCATTCTAGCTCTGAATCCAGAAATAATGTAGCTGCAGTGGTACTAAAGAGCAGAGATTTTTTAGCTTGAGTGTCATACCACGCTAGAAAGCTGAACTATTTTGAAAGCTAAGGTAATCTGTCTCTTTTCATCATATTGTACCATGTGGATGAATCAGCCTACACTGATCAGCCTTCTGCTGACAAGTCTCTGCTATTGCTTCTTCCACTGCATATTGTTTTGCCCATTTTTCCCATCACTGAGTCTAGACTGAATCAGTACTACCTGGAAAGGAATTTGTACATGGACAGGGTGGTTGAAAGTTATCTAAAGCTTTAATTACAAGTATTTTATCACATTTAAAATCACTTAGTACTGTTATAAGAGTAAAAGCATTTTTTTTTTTTTTGGCTTTATGACAATGTGGAAGCTTCTATTACATCTATTAATGCACTAGAAACTTTCCTTTTTGACTGAATTGCACAAAATTACACAGCCTCACTTCCCGAAGTGGTTGCACACTGGTAAACAGCTGTCATGTTAGACCCTTTAAACTGCTTTGATGATGGGAGGAAAGTGTGGCATAGAGTTTAATCAGCTAATAAATTTTGGTAAGGTAATGGCTACTGTAGATTCTGAAGATTAGACTGAGAAAGAGCCTGCTTTGCCCACCTTTTTTTTTGACTGTGTTTGACGTTTAAACTGTAGCAAAAAGTAACTTATTTCCTTCATAATAAATTAAGAATCAAAACTGATATGCTTTTGATATGCTACAAAGTTGTTATGCTACATTCAAAATATTCTTGCAGAATAACACCTTGTTAGCATTTCCTTACCCCTTTCATATTCATAATCACCTTGACAAGGTAGAACAAGATTGCCAAATCATGTGAAAGATTTCATCTTAGGAAAGCTTCAAAGAAGCTTTAGTATCATGTTATATTCACTCTGCATTTCCTTTTCTTAACCAGTCTTAAAATAATATTTTTTACTGATTAACTGGTGTAATTTCTAGATTACCATCTTTAATCTCAGTTTTATCATAGCTTACTTACCTATCTTTTCTTTTTACAAACAGCTTTTAAAGTACTTGGTAGCAGAACACTTTGACACACCACTTAATTCTGAATTTAAAAAATTCTAACAATTGAAATACCTTGGACCTTCTAGATTAACAAAACTTCATCTTTTTATCTAACCAACAAGTAGATTGCTATAATTTAGGGTAGTGGGATACCTTTTTTTTTCTGTATGAACATGAACATCTCAATTTGTTGATGTCCTTTAAAAAGCTTTGTAGACTTTATTTTTGCTTCTTGCACCTCAGCAAAATAAAACCATCTCAATATGGTGAATACTGTATGTTGATATTTATACTATAGTTACATATAGGTTTTTAAACATTTGGTAAACAACTTCTTGCAGTGAACATCTATGAAAAGCTGTCTCCTGTAGCTGTGGCCATGGGTTGTGGTATATATTAGAGCATATGTATTAGAACAACTTGCTTACCTCTCTGCTTTGGTTTTCCTCCAAAGGAAAGCACAGCATCTCAGCTAGAGTGTGCAGTCAGCTCTGAGGCTTGTGTGCAGTCAGAGCACACCAATGGGATGGACACTGAGGATGGGAACACCTGAGCAGGGGATACTTGCTCTGGGTGTGTTCATTATCGATATTAGTAATGCATGTACAAATAGTTCAGCTCTAATAATTGGGCAAAATAATGATAATCAGATTGTGAGTTTTCACAGTCTTCAAACTGCTCCCCTTTTGATCCTCAGTAGTCTTCGCTTCCTTACTTCAATGCAGCTCTGTATAGTGCTTTGTATGGGGGAAAAAACCCAATATAAATCTAGAAGGAAGAGAGTGATGTTCCAGGTGGAATGTGCCAGGTTGATTGTTGTGAGATTCACTTTGCTCTTTGTTGCTTGGACTCAGACAACGCAAAGTTCCCCATATTCCATGTTTGGGCTTTTTTTTGTTGGTTGTACTCCCTCAGAAGTATCTGATTAAAAGGATACAGAAGACAAAGGGTAAGATATGATATTATTTTTCCAAGCTTTGTATCCCCTTCTGAAAAGCATCAAAATATCTTCATTAAGCTGGAGGGCTAGTGTGAGCTAAATACAAGAATATGAGGTGTTGTACTTCTGGAATATTGCTCACTGTTGAAGTTATCCTGATAAAACAGTAATTTGTGCTCAACTCGGTTGTTTAAACACAGGAATCCAGTGCCATTGGCCATGCCTAAGGTATTCAGGATACTCATGCAGAGCTAGTAGGTATAACACAGGCTCTGTGGGAGACCTGTGCCCTCAGAGCTGCTGGCTTGAGTGTCCTAGAAACCTACACTGAAGCACTGAAAAAGTTCTCCGGGCACAGTTCTGTTTAATCATAGATGAAGATGCCTAAGTGTCTCCCTGTAGCTACCTCCATATGAGCCAGTTGTCAAAGCACCCATTACAGCCAGGGAAGAGCCAGCTAGTGTAGTGTATCAAGAGAGGTGTGCAATGTCCAGAAGTTGGTGTTTGGTTTACAGTGAAATTAACAGCTTTAGGATGCCCTCGTATATCCTGTGCAAGCTTCGGATGCTGGTCCAATATGGTACAAGTCTTCAGATATTATGTCATGTATGTTATCCTTGTGCACTGTCTCATCTACTCTGCAGTTTCTCAGACAGGATGACATGTTAATGTTTAGCCAAGTAATTCAAGCTCCATTAACTGTAACTTAGTCCACATGAAGATATCTATATGTAGACACCCAACACTTAAATTCTTGGGCTGTAAATTGAATTTTTATGTCCTGCAAGCTCATATGTCTTTGCTTTATATCTTGTGTTTTATCCTCTATCCTTTATATTTTATACTTTATATACAAGATTACAACATTGTGCTATATTTCTCCTCAGCTATAAATTAGTATTAACCTTCTTATTGAGGAAGCCTCTCTCTGTCACACATAGCCTTCTATACGTTTTGGTTTTCTTTCAGCTGTGGCTTTGCTGGAGCAATAGCAAATGCAAACTAGTTTAGCATTTAGCAGAAGCTATTACAGATATGAAATTATGACTGGGTGTAGTGTGGCCAGATTGCAGTAGCTAGTAACAGCATTTCTCTTTTCTCTCACTTCCTTATTATGATACCTCCCCTTTTCTATTTCTTCATTCATCTTTCTTGCTTCTTAGATTGATCTTATATATCTTCCTTTTCTGTCATAACCTTCCTTCCTGTTATTTCCTGCTTATTCTGTTTCTCTTTCCTTGCTTTTAACATAATCAATATGCAGTTTACAAAAAAAATCTTGTACTTTTGGCATTTTCCCCATAGTTCCTTATTGTTAACATAACAGACTGGTGTCAATAGTTTTCTTTTTTTTTTCTTCTTTTTCTGCCTGTTTCTGAAGAGCTATTATGCTAGTTCCTAGAAGCTTCGAGGTGATAACAGGCATAGACAAGCACAATCTGTTCATTGTCAATATGAACGTCTGATGCTGCAACTGAAGCACACATGGGTGCAAACTCTTGATATATGCAGGAAATACATGTACAACCTTTTTTGCACACCTTTTTTTTTTTTTTTTTTTCCTGAGTGCAAATACAAAGTCTCACCAGCTTTTCACTACTAAGATCTTAACATGTCTTGCCCTCTGATAATTCCTCTGAGACAACAGGATGGTCTGCATAAAAACATTACGATTTAAAAAGAAAAATCCTGAAGTTACTGATCTGACCCTTGACTTTTGCTGGAGAGTCACACTGACATCTGTTTGCTAAATACTGATGAATCACTGTGTGCTCTTTCATCCATTTGAAAACATTTCACATATTTTCTTTGGTGATTAGTTCAAACACTTTCACTATCCAATGTATGGGGCTTATGCTGAATATTTACTTAGCATAAGATACATGAGAGACCGTAGTGCAGGTAACCTGCATATCTCCTGCATAGCCAAAAGGTTTCAGAGCTGTAATTCTTCAAGCACTCTGACAGTGCTCATTGTAAAGCTTCCTATAAAAACATTTTGGTTATCCCCAAGATCTCAGATGTCACAATTTATTTTAATGTTTCAGATTTTTTGTGGGGTGGTGCCAAAGTCAGGTGCAAGTGAGTAACACGTGTTAATGTGTTCCCTTTCTTGTCGTCTTCATCCTCCTATTGTGTTGAAACGTTACCAGAGGAAATAATTATATGTTAATACTGAAGAATGACTCTTCATTCATTTGACATAACTTGTTTGCCTCTAATTTCATTCCAGGAAAAGGTTACTCACATTGGTAGGTTAAACTTTGCTGGTGAGGTGGAGGGACTAAAAACAATGCTCATACAAGTAGACCTTTATCCTGCTCACATATTGAACTGCAGTGACATTACTGGTGAATAAACTTAAGCAAAGCTCAAACCCTCTGTCTCTGCTTTCTTGTATGGCACTTACCACACAAGTTTGATAACTTATTTATTGTTCCTCATTATTAAAATAGTGATTGATACTTAGTGGTTTTAAAAGCCAACTTTTAGTTCTGCTGTTAAGAATAACGTCACAGGCCACCAGAGAAGATACAGGGAAGGACAAGGTGTATTGCTGTACTCTTATTTTGTCTATTTGAATAACTGTAGTAAGGATGCTTTCAAAACAGTAGTATCTCTGTTCAGCTGTAGAGTGTTGCAGAAAGGGCAACTCCATAAGCTCTTACAAAAATGTACAGAGTAGATTTGCTGAGAAGTATAAATTGTGCTGGTTATGGGTGAGGTACAAGTTGTTTGAGATCCATGTGTAAAGCTTTAGACATCTCTCACATAAATCATCTGTATGTGTCTGGCATTTTTTTAGTCAATGGAGAGAAATGGACATCTCCTGAGTGCAGTTTGGCCTGTTTGAGACAGCTAAATCAAGATGAGATGATTCATGATGTAGAAATATTTATTTTCTCTTAGCTGAAAGTGGGTCTAGATGACTGGAAGAGATGCAGATACCTGCATTGTCACTGTCTAATTACAGACAAAACCCACCCATTACATGTGTCCTGAAGTGGAAAAAAAAAAAAAACCAACTAGGGTTTGAGGTGTACCAGCTCTAAATACAATTCAGCTAGCACCAGTAAAAACACAAGCTAAAAAAGTGATAAAAATCTTGATTTTGGTCAAACAACACGAGTAAGTCTGTGTCCATAGATGTTGTTTTCTTTACTAGGGGTGTCTGAACGAGCCACATACAACAGTGTAAGATATTTATATGTGCTTCAGTTATCCTTCTAGGTGCAGCTTTCATTAGCATTTTCTCTCCTCCATGACCATCGGCAGCTACCATCTCCCTCTGTCATTAGCATAGCACAACACAGCACTGGTCTTTGATCAGGACATTAACTGTACTGTCCAGCTCTCAACTGTGCACTGATGTTCCTGCTGTTCATTTTGTAGAAAGGCCAGATGCACAAAGTCAATCAATTTACTTCATCCATGATCCTGCAAACACAGGAGTGTTTTCTATAAAATGTGGGGGTTTTTTTCTGGCTATTTACCTAGTTTGAATCTTAATTCCCTGATCATTAGCTTCCCCTTTTTCTTATGAAATGTTGTAGCACCTTCCTATGAAAGGTTATAGTGCAACTCATGAAGACATGCGTTCTGATAGTCTCTGAAATATCTTAGTGTTTCTGTCCTGAGTCAGGCTGTGACATTCGGGCTGTATCAAGACTATGTTAGGTTAGGAATCAAAAGGAAATAACCATTCTGATATTTACCATTTGCCCATCTTGAAATGCACACTAATCTGACTTTGAAATGTTTAACTTAAAATGGGTAGAATACTTCTATAGAAACTTTATTTTCTTATTTTCTCCTTTACAGATGATCATTCCAGAATATATTTGAAAGGTGAAAATAGCCATGACAATTCAGACTACATCAATGCCAGCCCAATTGTAAGTATGGTAACCTATGAGAAATAATCCAAATAGTCAGTCACTGTTGTTCCTTATTGTGAAAATATGGTAACTTGAGGCACCTTCCTGCTCACGTTGTGCAGCCTCAGACTGAGCACCTTACAGCTCTGATGTTTCAGGCTGTCCTTTCAAATTTAAGAGAAATAGATTTTCTACATGTGCATGCAATACCCTTGAAGTTTAAGTACTAAGAAAACAAAGTCACTAGATAGTCATCATTCTGCCTTGTAATACTGTCAGGTTCTCTGCGCTTGATCTTATTAACTGAGGGATTATAAAATTCAGTGAGATACCCTTACTGGAGCTTTTCCTTCTCAGAGGAGGTAAATCTTGCTTGTTTGTTTTTTTGGGTTTTTTTGTTTGGTTTTTTGGGGTTTTTTTTGTTTGTTTGTTTGTTTTTTTGTTTTTTTGTTTTTGTTTTGTCCTACTAGCTGCAGCCATAGGAGGTATGTTGTCATTTCCTTCTGCCTTTTCTCCTCTCTTGCTGTACTGATGCAATGCTTGGTGTTCTGTAGCTCTCCTGGTTCTCCTCTGAGCTTGATATTTTGAAAGCAAGAATGAGATGCCTTACCACCTGTGTATTCATTCAAACTGAAAAATAGACCAATCCAGTTACTGCCTCCAAATACTCCAGTGCATTCCAGCTGCCCTTTCCCACCCTACATAAGCTGAATATGAATACTTTCTTGTCTGTGAAAACTGACAGGGGAAAAAGGTGTCTCTTTTTAGACACAAAGCAGATATGCTAGGCCCAGTAGCAGTGCCCTGTCATAACATCTCAATGGAAGTGTCATGATACCATTTGGAGAGAAGGACACAGTGCCTTTGACCTCCATGAAACTGATAGTATTGGAGTCACATTTGCTTATGGCTCTTACATTAATTAGGCACTAAAAAGATATTATAAGGAAGCTATAAGAAAGAATTTAGGGTAGAGAACTAGACCTCACTGTGGTGGGTTGTGTATGCCATTACTATCTCATTTTCCTGGGAGTATCACTCCCCCAGTTAAATCACTTTTTGTGGGCAAGGCAGCTGACAATTTGCAACAGCATGAAATTACAGGCTGCCTCCTTCCAATGTTGTTGACAATACTTTTTTTTTTTCTTCAAAAACCCCACAACTACACAGAAATTGTTTGCTGAGCTTTGTTTTATTTTGTTTTGTGTTGTTTTTTTTTTTTTACTTTCAAAACAGTTCAAAAGCTTTATTTCCTTGAATATATAAAAATGTTTTAATCTAAAAGTTAAAAAATACACAGAATCTGACAAACATTAGGATGCCTTTGACTTTAGCTTAGGGTAGAGGGAAAACTAAAGCATCTGTATATTTCAGGGATTGCCTGCTGCCATTTTAGTGTACAGGGTAAATGTGCACAGAGCAGGTTTTGCAGTATTTTTAATTATGTCTCTGACTAGACCAAGGTCTACATGGCCCCAGGATCAGAAGATCAGAGTAATTTGTTGCTCTGAGAAATATGTGCCCTGCTTGTAAAGTCATACACAGATGTCCATCTCCAGGACTTTGGTGCTCTGTTTGCCTGTCTTCAGGACACATTCAGTGAGTTATGCTTGGTCAAGCCTTAATTTGATAGTAGAAGCTAAGAGGTTTTGTGGCGAGTGGGAGGTGTTCACTAGAAGTGAGATACTGCCTGGTGGTAAATCACATGACTACAACATGGTGCAGAAGTGGAATTACAGCATCTGCAGAAAGTGCTAAGCCAGGTTTGGTGTTGGCAGCAGTACAGGTGCTGTGTTTTTAATGAATAACAAAAGATGAGCTTCTACAACCTCCCAAAAAGTTTGTGTAGACACAGCTTAACTGATTTTGGTACACAAATCTGATTGGGGAAGAGGTAAATTCTTGCATGTGACATAACTGGGAAGAGATTTGTTTTGTCAGGTTGCCCCAAAGTTATGCAGACAGAGGGTCTCTGCTTTCAAAGCTTTAATTCTCATGTTTTTATAGGGTGTTATAATCTTGGCTTTCCATTCAACACTTAATAAGGTTATTTTCTCCTGTGAGGTTAGAAGATACTTCTTTTTTGTAGCTTTCCCAGCCCCAAGAGTTTTGTTCAATGAAACAAATAACAGTCACAATAATGAAGTAAAAATTCTTATGTTTGTCACCATATCTCTTACAAAAATATTTCTATGCCTAAATAAAAGTGAGTGCACAAGTGTTTCATTGGATTGGGACAAGCATGCAATGTCTTGCACGGCTACCAAAAACTGACAAGAGGAGCTGTCCTCTTCTTCATGGTAGGATAGGGAATCTGCTGTGTGGAAAGGATGCTACAGCCCACATTTGTATAACAACCTGCTATTCCAAGGAATGAGATGCTCTAGATGTTTTTTTAAGTTTGTTTCACTAAGTCAATAGTCATTTTGCTGTTTTGAAAGCAATAGGTAAAATGTGTATTTCCTTAAGATGGTGCAGTGGGAGGTTGGTAGGAGAAAAACACTACTTTGCAATCTCAGAGTTTGGAAAGCTTCACTGCAAACTGTTTTATTTCAAAACAAATATCTTTTGGTTAGAGTAAATAATTTTTTTTAATCTAGTATAGCTTTTGCATAATGAGGTAGAATATAGGAGTGGCAGAGGCATTCAGTGTCTGTTCTCCCCACCTGAGAAACCTACTGGAATATTACATTGGGCACTTGATTCTGCAGTATTTGCAGCGGCTATTTGCAGTACATCTATTGCAGCCTGATCTGGACACACGTGCTATTACTACTGCTATTTATTTGAGAATTTTTCTGTTAGCAGACACACATTTAATCCACATCTTTCTAAGTGTACAGTGGATTTGGAGTGCCAGTAAGTCTGCCTTTATTCACTCTTGCAAAAATCCTACCATTTCTTTCCTTCAGACTTCTGCCTTTCAACCGAAAGAACCTCAGTAATTATCATGTCAATACAGTGATGTTCCTGGTGCAGTTGTGCCTTGCAGTGCTTGGGTTAGGAGGGAGCATTGTACTGAGCTGCAAGATGGGCATTAATAGCAGGATCAGTACAGTCTGAACTGACTGGGAGAGGCTTTTTCCTCCCTGCGCGTGTGAACTGTCTGGTGGGGGAAGAGTGTAAAATAAAGTAATTATATTTGAGGTTTGGAAGGGGAGGCTTCCAGTCATGTACATGTCACTGGGTATCTCCAGCTTCTGGGTCAGTGGTCCAGTCTCCAGCTGGGGCTCACTCAACCTTGGCTTAAGTCTAAATGAGTGCAGCAGTACATTGTAAAAAAATCTCTGCAGCAGACAATGAACTGGCCACCTGCCCACATGTTTTCCTTTTAAAAACTGCTAGCCACGCCCCCCAAGACCTCCTTTCCCTCCAATATGTTGTAGAAACTGGGATTAGATTGATGACCTCACCACGACTGGAAATAGGTGAGAAAAATCCACAAAGTTAAGGCAATGTTCTTTCAATAGGTTTTTTATTTCACTGCAGTGTAAGCCAGGCAAAATGAGTCCTTAGGATAAATTTTCAGAGTAAAAGTGATGTAGAAATCTGTTTCCCTCCTCTCTGAAATAACATAAAGTACTATGATAATAACTCTGCTATTGGCAGCTGAATGAAAGGCTTGCAATTACAGCACAAGAAGACCCTGACTGTGCAGAATAAAACTGTGATAATTACATCTGTCATATTTGTACTTAGTCCTCATTAAATTTCGTGAAAATCATCCAGTAGTAAATAATGTGCAATCTTTGCTTTAAATCAGAGGTCATGAAAGTAAATGGGAATTCTGTTTTCCTCATAGGGTGTCTGAGAGAGAAAAAATCCCATCAACTACATTTAAAAACTCAGTTTGCTTATTATTGAAGACACCAGACTGAGGAATGTCATTAGCATGACAGTTTGTTCAAACACAGCATACAAATTTCATCACCAAGAATAGACTCTGAAATTCATAATGGCATTCACAACCAGATTCACTTCTTTCATTCCATTAGGGGTTTTAAAGGAAGGATTTAAAAATTGTTTTAAATTTTAATTCAAATGTGAAGATGAGGACTAGTCTGCCTTCTTAAATTTAATACTGAGATGAACGTGATTACAAAGTTCATCTGCATTTGTTAGATATACTTTGTCCTACAAAAGCGAACATACATGTTTTACTTTTGGAGACTTGTCTATTCTCTGTGTAATAAATACATGCATGAAAATAGATTTTAGTAGTATTGTAAACATGTTAAAATTAGAACTATACAGTGGCTTGAATCCACCTGAATTTTCAAGGTGTTAACCAGAGTTCAGTTTTATTTACATCATAATTTGGTCTACACTGGCTCACGTTCTGAACTCATGTTTTAGGAATATTTCAGCTGGACTCAGAGGATTTAGATCAAGGAAAATATGGTATGACTGACACCACATCTCACTCAGCATCTTTGTATATCAAAAGTTAGGATCTGACAAGCTGAGGGAAGGTAAAAGGCAGGAATGCATTGATGTGTCATTTACATAAGATTCCAGAATGGTCATTGATGCCTATTGACACTTCTGCTTCAGTTTACAGTTTTAGAAGACTACTTAACAAAAATCTATATGTACCACTCATGAGTCTGAATAGAATAAATTTGAGTATTTACTCCCAGAATGTATCGATTTTCTTGTATTTCATCAACATTATCAGTGAAATCAGGCAGCAGCACAATCTCTTATCTAAAAACACATCTTTTGGAGGAAACCATACAAAGTCCTAGGATAATGCATCTGGATAGTGAAACTCATGAAGGAAAAAATAAAGGAGTAGCTTTTATTCTCTAGTAAATCAAAGGTGGAATTGTGGTCTGACAAATTTAACAAAAGTGCAATTCATTATGATACTGTGTTATTTATATATATTCCTACTATAGGATTCTGTAAGTTGATTCATATTACAAGTCCATGTAGAAAAAAACCAAATTGTACCATTAAAGTGTTCTTTGGTTTTTCTTTTCCAGTAAGAAACCTGAATGTTCCTCCTTTTAGTTTCCATTTACTTTTGAGATTGGTAGTGATGGAAATCACCACAATTGCATGGTCAGTTATAGTAATCCTTGGTCACTTTCCCTAATAAAAATCATGGAAAAATAGCTTGAAAAATTATCACCAGACTTGCTTTTGTTGTGTTGCAGCAGAAAATGAGAATTCTACCCTAGCAGAACAGTTGTAATAATTGCAGCCTTTTCTTTCCAGAAATGTCTGTTCAATCAGTTCTGATGTAAGCCTTGTATACTTTGTGCTTTGATGGGGACACAGAGGGAAAAATCTTGTTCTTTTTGAACAGTTACTATTGGGATGATTTCTGAAGGTTATTTCAGTGTAAAATGTTAGCAAACAGTCGATTTTTGTTTTAATACTTGATAGCATGGAGCCTGCTGTTCTCTATTCTTCCCCAGAGAGTACATTTTCTGTTTTATTTTTGTGAAGCGAGAAATCTGAGGGATCCTTGAAAGAGGATAATGACTACTGACATTAAAAAAAGCCTTTTACTTGATCCGTGATTAGTTAGTTTAAAATCCATTCCTAACTTTATTTCTTTATTCAAACTTTTGTTAACTTTGATAGATTAAGATGCCCTTGGTGTTCTTGGTGACATTGAGAGAATAAAAAAGAACATAACAAAAACATTCAAAAACTATCCCTTTTAAGTCACCTACTCACGTTAAATTGAATGTGACCAGAGTAGTGATTTTTCAGGCTTTTCTTGAAATATGTGACCTTTAAAACAGTACATATCATAGAAAATTCATGAAACTAGGAATTTCATTTAATTAGTTTAATCTTTGCTCTTATTTTTATTCCATTAAATATCATTTAATAGTGTGATAGGGCTTTCTGCCATCTTCTATTTGCTCCAAGCAAGAAGAGTTTCTGCTCATAATTGTTTTCTGTGCAACAGAATGTGCTTGGAATGTAATAATTGTAATTGTCTTTTGAATTATTGTTAAACTGCTGATACACTTCACTACTCTGTGCTTATTGTAATGTTTGCCACGTTCCAACAGCACCTTTGTGACAGAGGTTGATTAATGCTGAAATGCCAAGATTGGCCTATTTCTGATTTATCAGCTGAATGTTCAGAAGTATTTCCTCCATGGCAGTGCTATTTGCATCATCCTTGATTTCTTCTGCCTTTATTTTCTGGCATGTCTACATACAAAAGAAATTATTTTAAGAAGAAATTAAAAGTAAATTATTATTTCTCTACTTGAGTATATTCACTATCAGTTACATTTTCAAGTCAGGCTCTTGCCTTTTAGTCAAGTGACATCATTTTCAAGTAGATGCAGCATACAAGTTTCCACTAAGAGTAGCAAGTCCTCCTTGGTGCAGGTTGATTTTTCTAAGCTAAGATTTTTAGTGCCAGCATAGGAAAACATGTAAGCATATGATTAAAACCTATAGATCTCTGTGGGATTCAAAACAAAACAACAGAAATTATTTCAACAATAACGGAGCACAAAAAAAAACCCCACTCCTTTCAGCCTGAGAGTGATTAATCACATTTGCTGTTTTCAGCTGTGTCAAGTTCAGTCTTGATTCTTTAAAAAAAAAAAAAAAAAAGTTGACCATTTTGAAATGTTTCCCAAGGTTTTTTTGCTAATACTGATTTCTGAAGAAAACTAGATTTTCCCTGATCTCAGAATACACACAGTAGCAATGTCCTGCTATCAGAACTGCTTTTGTCAAAAGGCAAAGGAAGCAAGGTTTAAATTTGTTGTGAGCAATTGCTAGTTTTGAAGAGTTATTTGCTGATAAGCATCTCAATGAGCTCAGCATAAAATTATGGTATTATAGACATTCTGGTCAAGGTGTTTTATAACTATGGGTGATGAATCAGAAGTAAGCTTTTATTCTAAATGGATTCAGTGACTTCATTTTACCTGTGTTGTGTTGTCATGGAGAATTTTAATATTAAGTCCGACTTAATTATACATCAGAAAATTAGAAACATAAAAGTGTTCTTCCTTTTTGCAACATTCATCATATTGTTGTTCTGTTAGAATAACTTACATCTGTTCTTTTATGGTTCTTCCCTCTTTTATGTTGCACATAATTATGAGGTGCCTTCTTTTATGCTGACATGTACCATCACTGAAAATTTTGATAGGCTATGAATAAATTCAGTAGATGCCTGTTAATGCAAATGTGACTCACATTCATTCTTATTCAGATCTTTACTTATAGAACAGAATCATGTATTGAGACAAATTCTGCCTTCAGCTACATGGGTATAAGTTAACTCTCACTGACTTCAGTGTCACCGAGTCACACCCACATATCTGAGAGTAGAACTGTCTTTTTTTTTTATGTTCGAAGTTTTGTCTTGCCCAGTTCAGGGTTAGAATGAGTTTGTTTGTTTTTTAATCCTATCAGCAGATCTTCTTTTTCAGCAGAATGAGTCCTAAGATTTAGAACCAAGAAAACCACCCATCAGTTCAAAAACATTCATTGTAACACACTAATCCTATTTACTCTTGATGGCTTTGTTTCTTAGATTCTTTATTTTTTCTGCTCAGTGAATTTTCTGCTCCTTGAATTAAATGTAATAATTAAGGTCTTTAAGCAGAACTTCCTCTGTTGAGGCCAAATCCATGCATTTAGATAAATCAGCTAACCAGAAAAAGCCAGAAATTGAATTTGTTTCCCATTTTTGCTGTTTTCTAGTTACATGTGCCCTTGACTGGCACGATGGAAATGGAGGACATATTTAGATGTGTGGAGCATTCTTAACACACAGTGTAGAAAAATGTTGCAAATGGCTCCTAGGTTGCTATGAAACCGTGAGTACCAATCTCAAATAAATGCCTTTGTCAACCACCATGTATGATCTTACACTGCACACTGAGGACAGAAGATGTTGCTCATCAGGGCTGATATTTATCTGGTAGCACCAGTCTTTTGTGAGTAAAGTTATCTTCTGAGCTTATAAATAGAAATTAAATGCCTGCCAATAAAGGAAGGATGGACATGACAGTCCTTTAGGAAGTCCCTTGTTTCTGCCTTCACATACTTTCTGTCTTAGAGCAAGCGATTTTCTTTTAAACAAATCAGACTCTGTTCTCTGTCCTCCTTCCAGATGGACCATGACCCCCGAAACCCTGCATATATTGCTGCCCAGGGCCCTCTCCCTGCTACTGTTGCTGACTTCTGGCAGGTAAGTTAAACATATCTTTGAAAGCTTAAATTATGTTACAAGTTGGGTGTTTTCCTGTGCTTCTAAGTTGTATATAAATAAGTTGTGCTTTGTTCACAATAAGTGGCAAAACTTGTACAAATGTCTTGTTAAAATATTGAACATGGATATTCAAACCACTTGTGTATATGACAAGCCCTACAACAGTTGATCTGGAATTTATATTGAAAAACTCAAGCTGCTATTTTAGTGCCAGGTCTCTGTAATTAAACTATTGCCAAGGACTGGATGATTTTCAGAGGGCCTGACCTTCTTAAGAGTATAGCCAGAATTCACTGTCATTCTCCAGACCAAAAGGGATTAAATGCCATGAATTTTTCCATTGAAACCTACTTCTCACATGTTAAATTCTTATGCATTTTTCCCTACCACAGGTAGTTGAGTTAAAGGCTAAGTTAAGACACTGCTGCAGAAAATTAAGTAGGTGCATAACTTTTTGCAGGATCTGGGCTAAAGGTACTACTTACTGGTGCACAAATATGAGCTTTCTTTGCATGCAGTTATTTTTACATGCTTGTGCTGCTCTCAGTTTTGGACATACACACACCACCAGGGTAGGTGTGTGTGTGTGATTGTGTGACAGATACATTGTGTTAGATGTTCCTTTGTCAAGTTTAAAAGTGTGCCTGAAAGCTTACTGAAGCTGATTGGGGAGGAGGCCAACTGGGGCTTATTATCAACATGAACATATGGTTTTATTTTTTTGGGTTTTTTATTATGAATTTAGAAACATTCATTCTGAAGATAAAAGACTATCTATGTAAAAATTTCAGAAGTACCATTGTATTTTAGGACCTTCCATCAGTTGAAATCATTATTTCTCTTAATCTGCATCACTTGAGCTGTCATTAGAAAGTGTTAACTGATCCCTACTGAAGACATTTCCAACATCACAGTTTCCTACTTTTTCTGATGAAGAAACATTTTCAAAAAGTTTATTTCATTTTTGGGGCCTGGATATTTAAATGCTCAGTCTGAGATATTTTGGGACTGATTTTTAGAAGTGCTTTCTGCTTGAAGTCAGTTTTGCTGTTGGACTGACTTAAGTTTGGAAGTAACTTGTGATATGTTAATTAGACACAATTGAGATTGATTTTTTTTTCTTGGATTCCTTATACAGGAATGATAACTTAATTTTTTTTCTTACTTTGAACAAGAAAAGTCAACTACAATGTTAGGTATTCTGTAATGATATTTTATGATTCCTAAGGCCCATATTTTTAATTGTATATTTTTGAATAGTCTATTTATATTTGTTATATTTTTACCTGTAACTGCACCTTACATGTTGAAAAAAACTCGTGCTCTCATTTATAAAGGAGGTATTTAAAGAACACCCTTTGTATAAGTGTTGCTGCTCATACAGAAATCAGAATTAATCATACAAACATTGTATGAAGGATATATTCTGTTCTTTTCCCATTCCAATTTGAACAGTTAGGCAATCTGTTTGCACAGACACAGAGAATAGAACTGAAATCTTTCTTTGTTCTGTGAATCCAGTCTTCTTCATTCCAAATTCATACTCAAAAGGTCTCTTTCTTGACTTCTTGCTATTTCTGAGTGGACAGTCTTCACTTCTAGTCTTTCTACTCCCAACTACCCATCAGTGAAAGTTCACTCCATCTCCTCACCAGATTTCTTGTAAACATCTCCATGGAAACCATTTGTCAACCATGGGTAAGCCCCTGCTCAAGTGTGGGCTATGTATCCATTTTCAATATAATATTCTTTTATTGTTTCTTCTGTTAGATTCCATAGAAAATATTTTCTTACACTTATTTTGAGTATGTCTGTCACTTTAGCATAACAATCTACATTTGTCGGACAGGTCTATCACTCACTTCTCTTAAACTTCCTACAGATCACATGTCAATGTGCCCATTCCTGTCCCAAGCTTTTTACATGGCCCAGGGCATGAAACACATGTAATAAACAGGTCAAGAGAGATTAACTCCTTACAGAACACTGCATCCATAACTACTAAAATGTAATAGGTCCATTGTACAAGTCCAAAGCCACAGCTTGAAGTTGTTGTGTTTTATGACCAGATGCAGGAGCAGTTTATATTCATTTTTCACCTAATAGTACCACTTTTAAGGTAAAGTATGGGGAACCTGAACGTGCTGTGGAAAATGCAGTATTAATTCCTGTCGGGGCAGAATCCTTTGATGTTTCCTTGAGTACTATTTTCTGTGGTTTATACAGACCATGGTATTGCCTCCAGGCATTATTTAAAGATTCAATTATTAATTTTTGATACATCTTCTCAGCAGTTCTCCTCCCTCTCCTTCCTCCACTTAATACCAGCTGTTGCTGAACAGTGTTGGTTTTTTTCCCCTTTTGTGTGCTCACTGAAGCAGTTTTCAAACTGATAGTGAGAAGAGTGACTGACTCCAGAGAGACCTGGGACTGTTCTGCTGTTTCTTGTCTAAATGTGCAATGTCATGCTTTAGCAGGTCCAGCAGAAACTCTTGGAGCTTGGCAGCACCTTCTATGGCAATATTTACTAGATGTATCACTTCCTATTTTTGCAGAGACTTGGCTGCTAAGGTTCCCAAGAGCCTAGTTGCATGATGGGCATCAGCTACCACAGCAAGAAACTTATAATTGCTTCCACTCCTGTAGGCATTTCAAGCTGATTTCTAGAAAACACTTGTCTGCAAAACACTTGTTTTACTTGAAAGTGTAAGACATCTTTCTTGGCATTTACCACACAGCTGATAATCCAAAATGAAATCCCAACTGTTCTTGGTATGTCCTGACTGTCTAGACATGATGCTCAAATTCCAGAGACACATTTTTGAAACCTATTTTTCTTTAAACTCGTATTAGATTCTCCACCAGTTGGTGACTATGTCTGCATTAGTGAGCAGTATGGCCTACTAGAAATGAATTTGTAGAATTTCACAGTACTTACTTTGTATGTTTTACATTATACCAACTGTTTAGTGGTCCAATGGACCAAATGCTTGTGGGGGAGAAGGCTAGAGATGCATCTGGAGAAAGTTTCTTCCAAAAGGAACTCAAAATCTTGAGCTCTGCAGTGTCTGCCTCTTGTCATGTCTGTCGCATGATCGTGTGGTCACATCCATTATCTTTATTTAAGACCAAACAGATGATTTAGTTTTGGATAATGTTTTTTCCTAGTTTTATTGGCAAGCCTCTCTAAAACCTGTTATGTTGATCCAGTGCCCAGTATTTTTGTGCAAGTGCTATTAGACACTTAACAATCAAATTCCCATTTTCTATTTTCAAGTTGCCCAGATATGAAAAAATAAAAAAAAGATCACGGTCAGATTAGTGTTGTCTTTTTCCCAAAGTGGGCAAAGTTTTTGCTTATAAGATTGATGATGGTTTTTCCCTGACTCATCTTGTTTAGCATTCTTACTACTGGTGAGCAGATCCATGCCTAGTTCCACTGTGGAACTGAAGGGGGAAAAGTTTCAGTAATCTTACTAGAGACTGCTTCTGGGAAGATCATGCTATTTTTGATAAAGTGAGGAAGAAGTGCAGGTATTGTTCTTCAGTACCATCTAACTTGAGCCACTGGAGCTGGACATTAGACACAGAATTTTCTGTAAACCTTTCTATTCACTGGGGTTGTCATGTTGACCTGAGAGAGATAGGTTTGATGGAAATTTTTCTTTTAAAGACACAGTCTTTGATCTGGACATAGTCCATACTCTTGTATATTGATCATTTTCAAACAGTGAATTTGTATGTGTTGCAAAAATAATGATAAAAGAGGCTAGAGTCTTACTCTGATTTTTTTTCTAATGATGTAAGACCACTTCCAGGCATCTGTGTCCCTCCAGTTTACTTTTCTAGCTCCTTATATTCTTGGCATAAATCTCCTAAGTCAGCAAGTACCAAGTTAGGTTCAACTTTCTTGTCTTACCTATTTCTTTGAAAACTTTCTAGCCTGCAGGAGTTGTGTTGTCAGTCATCTCATTGATCTGTTTTGCCACAGGGCTTCCTAATCTGTCTGAATACTGTTTGCAGCTCAAGCAGAGATTTCATCTCTGCCTGCATGTCATCTCTTAGACCAGTCTGGAAATTTTCCAGCTACTACTTTAATTAATTTTGAAAAGCCTCCAGCTGATTTAAGTCTTCTTTTAATTTCATCTGGTCTTGTTTTCATCTCTTTTTACCAATTACTATTTCTGAGAGATACCTCCTTCATTGATTCTATTTTGGTTCAGTGGGAATTCCACCTCACGATTCCCTTTCTTGAAAACTGGATGCCTACCCTCACATGGTATTAGTCCATTTTTACCTGAGTGGTTAAACAATTTGCCAGGTCTGTGGGTTGTTTTCTTCTCAGCTGGAAGGAGAATTCATCCTCAGGATAAGGCTTTGCTTTGATATAGTTCCATTTTTTTAACAAAAAGTACAGAGTTTTATTTCCTTGAACAAAGACAGAATCAAATAGCAGGCAATAACTCCTTTTCTCCAAACTCATTCACCCAGTGTTTTACCCCCAACCTCTCTTTCAGCTTTTCTTCTACCAGGATCACAACAGTAGTTTGTTGAGCTGTGCTGGTGGTTTCTTTATTCCTTTTACACTTTTTTCTGCTTATCTGGATTAATCATCTTGCCTTGATTAATGCCTCTCTCTCTGCATTAAGCATATCGGTTTCTAGAGAAACTCATGAGTCCATATGCTTCACGTTTCTCTTGTTTTTGATGATAACTTCTGTAATTTCAGTTATCAGGCTTCATAAAAGAGTTTGCTTGTTTCTTACATTTATCTTGAATGAAAGGTGATGATTTTGTCCAGCAGCTTCAGTGAGATTTCACTCAGCTCTTTCACATAACGCCATTAAAATTCAACATCTCTTTGAACATAATTCAAAAGAAAGAGGATGTAGAACACTTCTGATCTATAACAAGTTTTCTCAGCAGGAGTTCCATGTTGTGAATAATTCTGGAGGCATAAAATTTTATTATTTTCCATATGTGCTGGGTTATAATTCCATGAAGTATCTGACGTGAAGTACATGTCTTAACTTGCAAAGTATTCTAAGAAGCAAGCGATGATAATATACCAGAAACTGCTCCTAGGAGTTAAGATATTTAGAACCAACTGTCCTTGCAGTGAAAAATTGTTCTTAATTATGTCTGTTTTATAAATTGCATGTCTGTTAAGGTTCATCATCTCCAACTGGAGATTTCTGTAGGAGGCCATAATTTTTCCCTCTGGAAAAGTCCACATTTACCTGTCTTTCCCCTCCTCCTTTTTGGAAGGAAGTATACTTTCATGCTTTTTTATTTTAGCATATTAAATGTAATAGAGGGAGGGATCAGGCAGTTCCTGCCAAGTAACTTAAGAGGATAAGTCTTAGTTGCATTAGAAGGTGAAATCACATATCACATAATTTTTTTTAAGTATTTATTGGTTTCTGTGGTGTCCTCCCTCAATGACCAACATATTAAGTATATGAACATTATATAACTTCTACAGAGGGAGTGGAGAAACATGCTTTTTCTCATTTTGAAGATGGTCAGTAAGGTTCAAATAATCCACAGCAGTAAGTCAGGAGATTAAATACAATCAACACTTGTAGTTTGAAACAGAAATTTCCCCGGCTGTTGCTTGAATAGATCTGTAGCTCAACTGGATAGTTCCCAAAATGCCTTCATCTGAAGGTCTCCAGTCTGCAGGAGTGACAGAGCAGATACCACTCACGAACAGCACTGAGTGGGGCAAAGGATGAGGAAGGTAGACTTTGGGTGTTCTCCCTCTGGTTAGGGAATGCTCTTCACTCTTCTTGTTAAAACTGGGCATCTAATTCCAGCAAACAAAAAGAAAGCTCACTGGAGTGGAGGTTTACACTATTGTGATTGTGGGGAGTTGGGAGACCTCATCTTTGCTGCTTTGATTATTTTCTATTTTATTGCATGACTGTTAAATGTAAAGTGCAAGAAAAGTCCCAAAAGTAAAGACCAGAGCCCTGTTTGAGCCAGGAAGTTCAGTTGCCATTTGCTTCTGATTGCCTTCAGGCCTGCATTTCTTAGCCTAAAACTGCTTTTAGAATAATTTTTATCTGCTCCTATTCAGGAGTATATTATGCGACTCCATTCAAAAACTGACTATTGGTTTCCTCACAGATCACACCAGTATGTTAAGAACACAGCTTCTAAGTTGCAGTCTTCAGGACATGATAAATCTTTGTTTGTCTCTTCCATTTTTTTTAATTCGACAAAAGAACTACAAAATACTGTCAGTTGATTGTTTCCTGTGTAAAAAACTTTAGTCATTGGTGATCTCCAAGGGCAAATCCCAGTGAGCAGAAGACCATGTCCATGTAGCTGACTAGGTCTCTCTGCAAAATCAGTGTTCCAAGCCCATGGGCTGAGTAAGAACAACTGTACCAAACCCTTCCCTGCCCTAATTGCTGGTTTTTGTGTTCCCAGTTCAGCATGTTTTGTGAGTGCTGAAATTAATTTACAGACTAAATTATTTTTCTGCATTTTGTTTTTCTGTGCAGAACACAGTGCTTTCAAGCAATCTTGACTCCCAAGTTTTATTTTCCTTGCCTGGAATGGGACTTCCTGCATGTCTAATCAGTTCTCACCTTCAGAAAGAAGAGCAGATGAAAAGCGACACAAAGCAATTCAATGTGTAAAATATGCATATTTTAATTTAATAAAAGAAAAACAACAAGGGAGAGATAGGCACAGAACAGTAGCCCCTAGAGCTCTAGTAACTTGTCAAGCCTTGTGAAATAAATACAACATTAGAAATTCCATAGGCATTCAGTAAAGGAGTGTGTGTTTACCGTGCTCACTTCTAATTATGTCTCTGGCTCGAAAAAGTACTTAGAAGTGGTCCTTTTAAAATTTCTATCCTTTTATTATTTAGGTTTCACACCTTTCTAATACTGAAATGAAAAGCTAATTACTGGTGATTTTGGTGGACTGTCCCTCCTTAATGTGGTTTTGGTGGCACTGCAATGCTAAATAGTGCTTATATTTGAATTATTTAATTATGAGGCTTGAGTTAGGAGTCTACTGAGAAGAATAAGTGCAGTTTTATGTCTCTCTGAGAAAACAGATATTATTGCAAAACATACAGTCATCTTGAGTTAGCCTTTCCCATTGACTTCCAAACAAGTGTTGCTGCAACAGAAGGGCATAACACATGGAGCCAGCCTGATGACCATGTGTTTATATATGGGCCTCCCTGAACCCATCTTTTCAACTGCAAGAGTCAAATAATTTTTTTAATTGTTGATGATTAATTTTTCAGCATACAGATTTGTTTAACTGCCTGGCATAGCTGTGACTTTGCGATCAGCAATTCTGACTGCTGGATTTGACCCATTTCATATCAAAACTATATCCTTTTCAACCAAAAGGTATTGCAAAAAAAGTTTGGTTTTGACTGTCATAAATTGCAATGTTCTAGTTGACAGCAAAAACATAATTCCCCCCCAATTTTTATTTTTTTTTTCAGTCAAAAGCTCCCTCCCCTTTTTTTAACCCATTGAAACATTGCGGTTTCTTTTTATAATATACCAGAAAATACTCTTTTCTGACTGTCTCCATTCAATACAGTGTTTCTTCTTCCCAATGTAGAACTTGAAAGAAGTCACAGTTGAGTAAATTACTTTCAAGTTATGTAATGAGATTATCTGACTCAGCAAGGGTTAGTAAATTGCTTTGTTGTTGTTTTAGCAGTTTTATTTATTCATGGGTTTTGATTATCCCTAGAAATTAGTTGTGTTTTATTTTCTTTTTGTTTTCTTTCCCAAATAGTTGCATTTACCAACTATTTGGGAAGGCTAAAAAACTGAAAAGGTGAATTTTTTTTGTTTGTTTACTGGAGATCTCTCCCAGAAATCAGCTGGTGTGATTAGCCTGTTAATTTTAGTGGAAAGGCTGGCCTTAATTGATTGTCCTATTTATTTTCTACTTAAATCATCACACTTTAGAAACTTCTTTGCAAATCCCCATCAAAAGTGTCTGGTTGGAGCATATGTCTGGTCATTTCCCCAACACTAATCTAAACAAGAAAATGAATTTAAAAAAGGTTGGGAGTGTATCATTCATTATAAAAACTTCAGCATTTATAAAGAGACTGAAAAAAAAATAAAAGTTTCATATTAACCATTTTATTACAAGCTAGTAGTTATGAAAATTTTAAAATACAAGCTTTCAAAAACTGGTGTTGTATCATATTTGTGGTAGTGTTGTGGCACTGATTCTCCTATTTGTGACTTTATTGTTCTCCATGCTTAAAAAACCAGTTCTGTGCTCCTTTGCAAGTAATTTGTGCTAAATATAATTCATCCCAATGTGAAAATCCTTAATACAGGACCAGCATGCTGGGGAACCACAGCATGAGGTCTCCACACATGGTGGATTTCATCAACAGGGAATCCTGCGGATGTCAAACGTGCTGCTCATCTTTGGGTTGTAGGATTTAGTCTTTCATTTGTAATAAATGGAGAGGGATGGTGTTATTTTTGTCTAAGAAATGTTTTGAGAATGATGCATACAGCAGAACCTCATTAAAGATCATTAACATGTTACTCTCAAGGCATATAGGCTGAAGGTAGGCATGTCACACAAAATTATAGACTTCCTTTTTCAGCAAAGAATGTATTGCAGAGCTCAGCAGTGAGCGCCTACACGTAACTCAGACTTTATTACTTCCATTCAGAAGACTCCATTCAACATTTCTTCTTCTGCCGGAAGTATTACTGTAAATTACAAACATGAAAGTGCCTGTGCTAAGTGATCTAAATACATTTAGCTTTATATATTATATATATATTATATAACATGTAAAAATATTTTTAATATATTTAGTTTTTATAGACACTTAGAGTCTAAGGCTTAATTATACTGGGTTGTGCCTAAAAAGTAAAACCTCTGCATTGAGAACCTTAAATTCTTTTTATTCTTACATCATATGCATTGACTTACTTTCTATTTTGAAAGCTTAAACATATCAGAATTAGGTGGACTAAACCACCAAAATCTCCAAACCCAGCTGAAAGGCCTCTTTGGCAAATCAGAGAGACTTCTCCAAAGGCATACTGGGATTATGTAGGGCAGATCTGCGCTTTCCTGTTCCTTCATTAATTAAAAAGGCACACTTCTTGGGGCCACTTTCTAGCACGTGCCCATGTCTGGACACTGAGAATACCAAAGTGTTGGGAGAGGTGGCATCTGGAAAACCCATCACTGAGTTAAAGATGGGATGGTGAACAGGCAACAATATAAAACTCAGTAAACTACTTGTAAATCACCCCAGTTCTGTGTTACTTGGAAGGAAATTCAGTTAACCCTGGTGATCTAATATTTAAGTTATCAGGGAAACAAAGAAAATGCTGTAGTCCTCCTGTCACAGGCTGTGAGTCTTAGTGAAAACCCCATTTCAATAGTAAGCACAGGAGATGCAGTGACAATTGCTTATAACAGAGATGATGGCACTAGATTGTATTGCCTTCTTGATTTAGTATATTTGACTTCAACATTTTCACACAATGACCTAAAAGAAATATTATACCCCAGAGTAACTATGAAATTGTTTGTTTAAATTAACTTTCATTTGGATTTATGCTTAATGAAATCTTCAGAGATACAGACAGCCCTTCTCAAATGAAATGCTCTATCTTTGAACCAATGAAGAAGGTTGCCAAACTGTAAGGATTCCTCTCTAAACGAGTGGGCTTTTATAATGTTACACTTGGGTGGCACAAGCAGAGTGCTAGATGATTAGTTTATGGTCTAGATCATTGTATTTTTATTACACTCATAAAAGCTGTGTTTCTCCTCATTTTCGTAATGGCTTCAATGAGCTTCTATACCTTCTAGAGGCACATTAAATCGTTATATGATGAAAGTACTGATTTAGTAGGACTAGTTTTAAAGTAAGATACATGTTTGGAATTCTTATCTTAGTCTGATTGCTGGAAAGGTGAAGCTACATTAGAATGAATAAAATCTATATGATCTTCCTTATGTACTAAGAAGGTTCCGAACTGCAGCCTAAAACAAATGCAATACAAAAAAAGATAGAAATGATAAATATTCATCTGTCTGTAAACTAAATTATATATAAAGTTAATTTATTTTTTTACTGGTTTTGTGGAATTATGAGTTTTTACCAGGAGGATGAGTGGATTACAGATATTTTTAGTTAAAAGATCTTTTC
>JAOEGS010017617.1:11557-24714 GCA_025447755.1 Corythornis vintsioides
AAATCCCAACTGAAACAGTAGGATAAATGAGCCAGAGGGCCTTCATAATTCTCCAGCAAACAGCACACCACAAAAGATCCATACATTATACCAGGAAAATACTCAGAAAGAATGAGAAGCCTTGAAAAGATAAATTCTTGACTGGTTGAAGGTCAGTGCTTTAACACTGCAAAGTTCACTTGATTTGCATTTGATATATTGATATGTCAAGGAATTTTTGAGTTGTTTATTATCTTTATTTCTGCAAATGGCTCAAAGATGGTGGCAAATAGTATCCTTTTCAACTTCATAGCTTGCTGGAAAGTGACCAATAGTAGCACTTCACATTATTGAAGGAGTTACTGAAAATATATAGACAAACTTTTTTCTAATTTCTGTTAAATTGAAAAAGAAAGTGTCTGTATAAAGGAAAATGGTCAGATTTAAAGATTGGAGCTTCCACATAAATTTTCAATAAATTAATAAGCCTATATCAATTTTGTTAGTTCAGATCCTGCTTAATAGCTTCAGAAAAACTGTTAGCTAATTAAATATGATAAACTGATGTTTAATGATTTGCTAGCTTCCTCTTAATTAAAAATAAAACCATGCTACATTGATTTTTTTTTTATTCCATGATGATTAAATCAAATGAGATTAGACACAGTTAAGAAAGCAGCACTAATCTGATGACACTACAACAAATAAAGTGGCAGGCCTTTCATTAAAGATATACAGAAAAGACTCCAGCAGTGACTAGATTATTTTCCTTCTTTTCAGAAACCCTTTTTTAGGACAAAAAGAGTTCTTATCTTGGAATCTAATTATAATTCCAATCATATAATCCACTGCAAAGGATTATTAAATCCTTACACAATTTTGAGGTTTAATTTACTGCAGGAACCAGTAATACACTTGGATATTATCTTCAATGCAAGAAGTGATGTAGGAAAGTGCCTAACATTAGTATTGGTGATTGCAATAAGCTGCTAGGGCAGAAAAAAAATATACAGTCACAGGGAAAAAAGAAAAAAATTGTTAATGGAAATTAATGGTTGCTTTCAAGAATTATAGATTTTGCAGTTTATTACTTGAACTCGTTGATTGCTGAGTGTGACCAAAGAGGAAGATACAAGGAACCATTTGCTTCTTTATGAGCATTGGAGCAAATGCTTATGCATACAGAGGATATCCATTAATCCAGTCCTCTGGTGTAATGATTGTAAACAACTGAAGAATTTTCCTTGACTAAAGTGAGAAATCCTGCCTGAGCATGTTCCTTAGCCAGATACCATGGGTCTAGCTGGTTGACAAACTAAAACCAACTTTATGAATACACTGCAGATCTTCAGCAGCAAGGGCTCTAAGGTATGCTATTCTTTAATTTATGAAAGTAAAAATAACCCAAAAATGCACATAATTCAGTCAGAGTTTCTTACAGTCTTTGCTATCCAAGGAACAAAGGCACAACATCTCATGTCTTAAAGTAAAATTTTTAAGCTCATAAAATGCAAGTGCCTCTATCAATAGTACTTGCATTTTGTTTCCACTTCTACTAAAGCACACTAGCTGAAGACAGAGGAACTGAGCTTGAAGAGAGGAACATGGGTAGATTCTAAAAGCTTCAGCCTGGACATCACATAAATGAAGGAATTGTAAGATTATTTGCATCATGAGGTCTTGCCTAACAATGAATAATGCATTTCAGAGTTCTTACTAAGTTCTTCCTTTGCTGAGAGCATGCATATAGAAATAGAAACCACAGCCTCTGACCCCTGTGTATAGAACTAAAGCCAGGATAAGCAACACAAGGACGTGGCATACATTGCTGCTGTAGCTAAGTAAAGTTTATCTGCATACTTGAAAATCTTTCTTTGAAAGGGCCAGCCGCTAGCGAGAGGAATGTGTTTCTGTCATTACAGGGAAACTTAAACCAGGGCAATCTGCTGGTACAGTACCATGGTGGTGAACACAAACATGAAAAGGTTGAGAGAGATCAAACCAGTAATTTCAGAAAGAATATATTGTGTATAGAACAGTTTTCCTAGGAATCTGTGAGGACTGTATTGCATTCCTGTACACTCTGGTGTTGACTGGTGCTGAGAGTTAAAATTATGAGAAAAAAATCCACTCCATAAAATTACTTCTAATTGTGGAGATGTTCCTGACATACATGGGATCCTATTATTCTAAAGCACAAAACTGTGCTCCAAAAAAAAAAAAAATACGCAGAAGCATCAGATCCCAATCCACGTAACAATAGCAAGAAATCTTTGTGTGAATATCTAAGAAAATCCTTTTATTTTTGATCGTTTGCTGAGTTACTTAAGTATCTCTTTGCTTAAAACAAGTTCTCATTAAAAGGTTCTTTGTTTTGTTACATATTTGCTAAAAATAAGAGCACTACTACTGCACCATTGAAATGAAAACTTCTTTTTAGCATGGCTCACTGTGTCATGGCTCCCAAAGGAGCTGATGCTTGTGCCATGACAGCAGCATTTTTCCAGGAGCAGAAACAAGCCCAGTCAGGCCACTAGCGCTGAGTGTGGGGGAAGGCAGACCCTGCACCCACTGCCCACTGCAGCTGCTGTTCTCCTCAGCCTACCCTACTCCAGCAGTACCAGATCACACAGACATGACACAGAATTGTCTACATAGCATGTTTCAAATCTTTTTAATCCCTCCCTGTCTCTCTCAAAGCAATCACTGCATCTTTTCATTTGATAGCAAGCAAACTTGACTATTGGCAAAATTAACTACAGACATATATTGCAATAATAATATTTACATCATTCCACAGAGGGTGATGTTTTCAGTGACTTCTAGAAGCAACTTGTTTTGCTTTGCTGCAGAAGCAACTGGTACCTATTACTAAACTGAATAAACCAAGATAAACTTATATGAATGTATATCACAATTCCGAATACTTAATTTTTTTGGGTTAAGTCAATGCTTACTGCCTGACAACATTTTGAAAATAACAGTGAAACCCCTAAAAGAACAAAAGACATTCTTTTACTTCACTGCTAGAATTGAGGAAAATTCACTGCTGATGTAAAGTGGCAGAGCTAAATCTGCACATTCATCACAAAGAAGCCTTTGTGTCTGCACTGTCAGCAAAGAAGAGAGCTTTTGATGTGCAGCTTTTTGTTTCTTCATACTGTAAATTCTGCAGGGTGATAAGTTGCATTAACTTCAGTGTCTGGTTTTATGAGACAAAAATTGGAAAGAAGAATATAGAACAATTATTAAGCAGGGATTAGCTATAAAAATCACTTGCTAGTTCCATGTTCTTCCACTATGGCTGTTATAACAGAAGAGTTTTACTGACTGATTACAGAAGTGTAGAATCTGAGTTGTGTTCTGCTTTTAAGCTAATTGCAAAACTGCAACATGGCATTCACGTGTTCAATATCTAAATGATTTAGAAGACACATTTACTGTGTTTATAGATATAAATTTTTTTTACATGTCAGTCTTGAAGCACTGATCAAACAGTAACATTCTGTACTATATCAGTCTACAATACTACTGACTATTTACACAGTCATTCCAGAAAAGATTCTTAAGAGCAAATTTTAATTTAATTGGCATATGGGGAACTTTGTTGGTTTTACTTTCCTCAGGTATATCTATTATCTTCTGTTCAGTAGCTGGATTCTGGTACTGGATTCAGGAACACACTGATTGGGATCAAAGGCAGAACAATCCTGGGATGTTCTGAAGAAGGAATCAAACCTGAGCCAAGTCGAGCAAAAGCTGGCAAAGTTGCCCAAGAGGGAAAAAAGAGAGAGCCCTCGAAGAGAAGAGCGAGACCCTCTGGATCCCTCAGCTTTATGCTGAATATGACCTATCTGGGCTGGAATACCTTGTTGGTTGCTTTGGGATGCCCTGTCCTGTCTGCTGCTCCCTGCAGGTGAGGTCTTTCACTTTCTGCACCCCTCCAGTGTGGTGTACAAGACCCAGCAGTGGCCTTGGTCTGCATTCCAGTCCTTGGTAGTAACTCTAACCATGGGGTGTTATCACTGCTGGGAGAAGACACTGCCTGGGAAAACACACTGCAGACTTCAGACAGTGCAGTTAGAAGAACTGAGCTGAAAAGTCACTGAACAGAATTAGTTCTGTTCTCACTCAAACCAGGACGGAATCTCCAATAACCTCCAATCAGATGTCTTTTACTCTCTTTGTTGATGTTTGGTTCAGGCTCAGCTGGCTCTCATGGCTTCTCTGATGGTCCTTGTTCATCCTCACCTCTTCTCAAGGCACTGCATTTGTTTTGCAATTGCAACTTAGCAAGCAGAGAAAGAGCCTTTTCTTCCTTTGTCAGAAATAACAAAGATTGAGATCTCTCCATCTTGGAACTGAATTCCTGTTGATCTCTTCTTTCTTCCCTGATGGCACAAAGCCTGCTCACCTCCTCTCACAGCTACTTTTCCTCAGTTAATTCCTTAGCTAGAGCTCACCTCCCAAGGTGGTCACCTCACTCCCATGCCCAGGGAGAAGCACTGGGCATCCAGACACTCTCTGAATGGCCCCTCTGAGTAAGGCTGTCAATTTTGCTATGGCTTTTAATAGGAATTATTCTGTGAGAGATAATACATTCCTGCCATATGGTAACTCAATATCATATTTGTTTTATGCTGGATCTCAAAAGGTGTGGGTCACATACGGGTCAAGGTACTTGGTAAAGGAATATGTGAACTTTCCAAATAGCAGTGAGTACAACTATCTTGCTTATAATAATGCTGTTGGAGTGATAAAGAACTGAAGATGTGATAGAAAATTGACAAAGTATGTTATTTACTCCTAAAATACATATTTGCATAACAACCTTTCACAATAAATTCTTTTGGAAGTAAAGAAAAAAAAAAGACAGACATGCCCTTTTCACTTTAGTAGCTGCTTGTGTTCTTTATATTCAGGTCACAGCAACAACTAGAACAAACCATTTGGCTGCCAGCCTTTCATTTAGTTCTGTTAAAGTGAATTTCCTCACATTTTCATCAGAGAAGAATTTACAGCAGACTGGAACCCAAAGAGAATCAAAATCACATATTCCCCATTTGCTTATTGCTACCAATAGCCTACATAGCAAATATGTCCAGTTATCTTTTAAAAAAAAGAGACATTTAAAATGTTAGCAACAGTCTTAAAATACAGCAAACACACTTCATCCAATAGGTGAAAAGTTTTCCTAATCCATGGAGAAAATAGGTAGCTGTGATACAATTTCAAATTCTAAACAATACTTGTTTGCAGCCATTTCTCTTCCTATCCCTGTTCAGAGGAGGTCCTAATCAATGCAGACTAAAATATTTTTTCTCTGAAAGAAGAGTAATGACAACACTTGAAGCCTGAATTTATTAACCAGGGCCATCTTCAAATGAAAGGTTACAAAAATCACCTACTTCTTCCTCTGTTCAAGTGAGCATTGTGCCAGCTCTGTTCATTACAAAAAGCAAGACACTCATATTACTAACATTGACTGACAAATCATACTCTTACTAACATTGATGTAGCCTTGAAAAGTCCCACTTGCTTGGTTTTGTTAGTTCAGATTCAGATCATTTCAAATGAAAGCAGAAGTCAAGCCATTCTTTTTGCTTACAAAACTTTCCTGTCTGTCATCTGCACTGAACCAGATAAGTGCACTGCATCACTGCTTAAACCCTGTGCATCATTCCCAGAACACGTGGGTCTGGGCAGAAAGCAGACACTGAATTTAAACAGTGCAGGAGAAGTAAGGAACTCCTTAGATTGTTTCTGGTTCGTTATATTTTAATTGTATAGTCCAGTTATTGCTTTTAATCTGGATACTTAATGATGATCAAAATGTATATATTAATAATCTCAAAGCACTATACCATGGCACATATGCTAGAGAAACATGTCCTACTCCTCTTAATTTGGAAGTCTTCATACCAAATCTAGGTACTTGATAAACCTAGATACAAATCTAGGTTTTCTAATAGCTGTTTTTCAAGTAAACTCTAGCAAAAGCATAATAAGTTTTACCAGTGTCTCAAGTTTATCTGGACTATAGCAGTGTTTCACTCTTACAAAATTAAGAACCAAGTAACTAAGCTGAGGAAGCAACTGAATAAACAGGCAGCAGAGGAACTCCATCACCCAATAGCATTTAGTAAACCCATACAAAGGAGAAGGGAAACTTGCTGAAATGCAGCTGAGCCATTTGGGTAGATTCTATTATCTATATCTTTAGCCATTCAGGTTTGATATATAGAAAGTGACAAACAAAAAATAAGGTACATTATTATAAGGCAAGGAAGTTGCATCTCAAAATGTTGAAGTTACCTTGCAGATGAATAAATGCATAACAACACATGGAATAAGAAAGCATCCAAGTGCCTCTGTTTTACAGAGGGAAAACAGAGCACACTGCACACAGCCACACAGCATGGCAGTGGGGTAGGAATCCAGAAGCTCAGGATTAAATCACTAGATCACAGATACATACTTGTACTTCTGAACTGCACAGGTGAAGCTGAGCTATAACCTGAAAAGCTTTAAATGAACAACTCAACTGTATAAATACCTGTTGGTTTGATGTTAATTAAAAAAAAATAAATAAAAGCACAGATGGTTACAACTAGATTTCAAAACGTAAGCCAAGAACAAAACTTAGAACAGCAACTTGGTCTTTGATAATTATTAACTTAGGCATGTACTCTTTAAGACTGCTTTGGAACTTAAGGTAAACTGAGGTGTATTCCTCATAAATTTGAGGATTAACTTGAGAAAAAAATAGATTTTTTTTGTATCACTTCACTTGATGTGAAGATTACAAATAGATTAAAAAGATAAATTAAAATTTCATAATGCCAAGGAGACAATTTTAAGATGACGAAGAAGAAATGCTTACAGAAGAATGAGGTGAATTAAATAATGTCTAGGATCACAAAACAAAAACCAAAACAAAACAAAAAAAAAACAAGCCAAAACAAAACAAAAAAGTGGAACTCAGTGAATAGAAATGGAGAGCTACAACAAAGAGAAATCCCAACCCAGGGAGGCCAAATATCAAGGATAGCTGTAGTTAAGAAAATTAATTAAAAATGCACAGAATACAACTTGAGGAAAGTAGACAAAAGGACACTGAAGAGCTGCATGAGAAACAGTTTGAGAATTAGAAACTTGATCTTATTACTAAACCTGAAAAGTTAATAGAAAGCAAAATAACATCTTTTCAGCATAGTACATTCAGGCCATCCTTTGGCAACAGAATGTGCAGTTATGCTTCTGAAATGCAGTGTAATGCAAGTTCAATGCAGAACTATATAGCACTACTCAAAAATGCTAGTAGCTAATTCTTACAATATTAAGCTATAGAACATGGACAGAAAATTTCAAAGTAGAAAAGGCATACCAAACAAGAAAAAATTCTGCAAATCAAGTTCCCACTGGAAAACAAGCATAAAATTATGAAAAAAACCTCATAAAATGTGATTATAAGAATAACAAAAAGAAGGGGGCTTTTTAGGAGTAGCTTTATATAGTAATAAGGAGGCATTGCTTTGGATTTTTTGAAGCATGTTTAACATAATATGCTTTTCTGAAGCAAAAGTTTAAAAATAAGTGTACTGAAGCTCAAACCTTACCAAAATTAATTGGATATACAGTACATTTTTTTGGTTTTGTTTTGTCATAATGACATAAGTCAACATTGAAACTCAAGTTATAAAAAAAATCCCTTGAAGAGTGCTATAGGATGACACTATTTTTTAGCTTGTCATTGAGGTACTTGCTGTCTTCTGTCAAGTTATTCCTACCTCTGTTTCTCCCCCTCTTTAAAATTAGCAAAACATTACCTAGCTGAGTTCAGTGAAAATTTTCCAAGTGCCAGTAACTAAAACCAGCACAACTGTATTCCAGGAAACTTCTGAAACAGAGCATAAAGTTGAAGAGGAGCTAAGATGAAAGCCAACCTGCAACAGAAGTGGACTTCAGCCAGTCCCAAAGAGGGAGAGTCCAGAGGACCTATCCAGGTCCAGATTCCAGCAAAGGTTAATCCGATTTGGGTTTACCTAACATGCCACATTTCATCAGTTCATGAACCAAGAATTGCCCTGTTTCTCATGCAGCAGCTCCATCTTCTGTTCAAAAAAAAAAAAAAAAAAAAGGTGGAAAAATTCCAAACTCTTCCCCAGTCATTCCTCCTGCATGAACAGCACCAACAGGCACCCTTATCAACCTGTGCAGAGCAATTAACAAAATGAAAATGATAAGAGCAAACAGCAATCCCAGGAGCGTCAGGATTCTTCACTCACCGCCTTGAGAGCTACTCTTATCACAGCACATTCTTATTCTTCACTCTTTGCGGTCATTTAGTGCTGTGCTGTCCAAAGGTACCAAGTTACTAAATCACACTGGTAAAGTGCTGACAGTCACTTAATTCCACAGGTATTCACAAACTACAAGATGTTTATGGTGATTCTTTGTTACTTACAAGTTGTTTATTTGAGCAGCACAAACATAAATTTAAGCTTATTAATTCTGAAGTTTAACTCAGTTGTTAAAAACAAAGTTGTTTCTTTTATGCAGTGCAGGACATCCAGGACTCAAACTCCACACTGCATTCCTTTACCAGGAGCACTATGAAGATTTCTGTCCCTAACACAACAGTTGTGGTAAGACCATATCTTGTAAATTCAATCAGACCTGCTCTGAATGTTGTACAGCTTAGAGATTCTTGGTCTGCAGTTACAGCTGCTCTGTCTCCACAAGAGTGTGTTAGCTTGGGGTCACATACAGTAGTTGCTGTAACTACTGAACCCTTCCAGTAACCCCCCCAGCCTCTGGGCAGCATTGCCAGAGCTATTTAATAATTAGCCAGCTCACTTTGGCTCAGTGCTGGCCACAGGCACACTGACTGACGTCACGGGAATCACGGGGCACACTATCAGCCTGTCTTACCTGAGCCACCTTGGTTATTCATTGCACTCAGTACCTCAGCCCTTGATGCAACGACCAGGGGATTGTGCATCCTAACCGTGTGATTCTACACCAGTTTCACTAGCTTCATGGTTCCTCAGATTTTAGGGTACACTTAAAAAAAAGTAACATCAAAGACTTGTTTCAGACCCTAATTACAACTTCTAAGGGAAAATCTTGTTCTATTGAATCCACTGGGGATTTAGATACAGTTCAGTGATTGCTCCCTTTAACATGCATTCACAGTCTTTGGAACAACAATACAAGTATACTGTCATTTTCAACCACGTTGAAAATATTGTCACATAATAGAGTATTATTTTCCTAACTTATTTCTCTTTTATTATTTTCATTTGCAAGGGCTTTTTTAATGTCTCAGACACTAATTTCCAGGTGTGACTGCCACATCCTATTTCTCTACCTGTCTACTTGTCTACATAGACAAGTTTTTCACTAATGATCTGTCTTTATCTTTCAGATTCACACACAGTATTACTTTTGGCTCATGTAGCACTGGAAAGCCAACAAAATGCTTCAGTGCCCAGGAAATATACCCACAGTTTTCTTGGTTCCTTTAATTCAGATGCTATTAAAACAAAATCAACCTCCTTGTGTTAGACTGCCACTAAAAAGATAAGAGACTGGAAATCACTAATATTAAAATAACTTGGTTCTGGGACCTGACCCAGTGTGGTTTCCATATCCATGATGCTACGACTGAAAGTTTTGTCTAAAATGTTCACGTGTACTCCAGATTTGGAGTACTGTTAAAAGCACATTATAAATAACTGCAACATGCATGATGTTCCTATTTGTTAAGATGAAATAATTTGATCTAATTAATCTATGTATCACTTTCATCTGTGTAGAGACCCAATCCTATAGACTTCCTTATGCAAACATAGAGATTTGGAGGAACCTAAGGCAACTGTAGTAATTACGTTCTCTGCAAACATAAGGATTGATACTGAAAACTTCCAAGACGGATGACAACAATTTTTTTCCCACTGATTCCTGATGAACGTTAAAGTCAGTCTTTTACAAGAAATGACGTAGCTCCGTGGGCCCCGCCCAGGACCCGGCCGTGGGCAGGTCTCCAGCGGCGCTCAGAGGATGCCTTGAAATTCGTTTCCACAGCCGCCTATTAATAGCGATTAATAAACGAACTAACAAAATCAACGAGACGAAGAGGAGAAGAGAAAACATTCGCCAGTAACTCCCGAGGCCAAGCCGGGCTCTCTCCTCAGGGCTGCGGGACAGCGGCGGGAAGCGTCTCGCGCAGGCTCTCTGTGCCGTGCGCAGAGGCTCCAACAGGTGGCTCCGTGGCGCAATGGATAGCGCATTGGACTTCTAGAGGGTGAAGGGATTCAAAGGTTCCGGGTTCGAGTCCCGGCGGAGTCGAAGCTCCCGTTTTAATCTCATTTTCTTTTTCTCCTGGCTGAAATCTTTTTTTCCCCCTTTCGCTCGTCACTTACCTTAGCGCCGGAGCGATCCGGTCCACTGACCTGGAGCTTTCCAGCGGCCCGCTCCTGTCAGCGAGGCTCTCCGGGCCCGGCTCCCAGCGTGCCTGAGGGAGCGTGACGAAGGCTGGGAGCGGGCGGAGGCAAGGGAGGCGGGCTCCATCGAGCGTGCTCGCGAACCGCCCTCCTCCTCAGATGGTTCACCGACAGCAAGAAAGGCGGAGGGTGGAGGACGCCGCGGCAGCGAGCAGCCGGCCAGCAGGAGGGAAAATCCTCCTCCTCCTCCTTCCCGCCGGCTGCCCTCAGCGCGGCCGGGGAGAGGCGCGCGGCGCTCCGTTGGAAGGCGCACGCGAGCACCGCACGCGAGCCCTGCGGCCCCGCCAGTACCCAGCGAGCCCAGCGGCCCCGCCGCGCGCCCCTCATTCCGCAGCCACACACCAAGCCCACAGCCCGCAGCGGGCAAAACCGGACGCAGTTAACGCTTGGAATTATTAATTCATCTTAACCATCTTTTCTTCCTAAATCACACACCCCTCCAGAGCGCAGACAAGGCGCAGTTTCAGCGCCAGCCACCACAAACTCCTGAGTGGTAAAATACTGAACAGCAGCGGCACCCAACACACCTTGATTGTGCTCAGGACTTAATCTGATTCGGTATTTTATTCATTAATTATTTTATTCCATTTGTGGCTTTATTGAGAATTTCTTTTCAATCCTGAGCACGTGACTACACCCCTTTTTTTCAAACTATAATAATGTTTATTTAAAAGCACTGGAAAGATGCACGTCATTGAAAAACACCTTGTCAGCTGTCACCCTTTTGCAGCAGTGACCCATCTAGCTCTAAAAGATGCAAAGCCCTTGACAGAAACATCAAACTTTCTCAGAAATTGCAAACAGCAAAACCAAAACCTCTCTCTGCATTAATCCCATAAAAAAAGGAACTAAATGCGAGGACAGAAGACAAAATGTTTCTCCCTGTTCCATCACTTCCAGCAAATGCATCTCACCAAATCCAGTGTGTGTATTTAAGGATAGCTCTGTAGGCTTTGCTTAGCTCCTAATGAAAACACTTGCAAGGATGAGGCTTTTACAAGTCCATGTTTGCACGCTGCAGGCAGTATTTACACATTTGACAAATGCATGTTAATTAAGGACTATAGTCCAGAAGAAAAAGAGCAAGTGGCAGGCTGGAGGAGGGGGGTGTTTGCTGGAGGCAAGCACAGGGACAGCTCTCCTGGGATACCAGCCTCCTAACAAATTATAATGTGAACCAAAACTGTAAACTATAGATAGAATTCCATAAAGAGTATGTATAAAGAGAGTTTTGAGGAAAATGATGCAGAACAATATATTCCTTCAGAGTGCATTAAGAAAATCAGGATTAAAAAAAATAAATAAAATTACAGCAAGCAACATCAATTTGATAGATGCTGCTTGATACAAATTTAGAAAGTAATTAAAAAAAGAAAACAATCCAAAGGCAAAGAGGCAGTCTAATCATCAGTAATAATCCTATTATCTGACTGACATGAAGAACTTATTTTGCTGAGAGCTGAGCAGTGGAGCTCTGCGAGTTGAGCAGTCTCCATCCTTGCAGGTTTTCAAGACCTGACTGTGCAAAGCCCCGAGGAACCTGGTCTAACCCTGCTTTGAGCAGGAGGCTGGACAGGACAAGCTCTTGTGCTTCCTTCCAACCCACATTTTGACAGGATTCCAAATGTCAGCAAGACTTACCTAGGTAGGCTCCTGTGATGAAGACAGGACCTTTTAAAAAATAAAGAGATCAAAAATATTTTTATCACATGGAAAATAGCAATAAGACACCTCCTGGTTTAAGGAAACTAAATTGACTGCAGAGAGATTAAAGACCCACTCCCAAGGATAAGAAGAAGTGTGAACAATGAGAGCATGACCAAAATGCTCATGTGTGTGTTTGACACTTCTCAATGAATTCACTTTACCTTGCACTCCAGGCAGTCAAAACATTTTAAGGAGTCTAGATTCCCGTCTGTTTCTGGTAGCAGAACATTATGGTCAACTTCAGAAGAATGTATAAAAAAAACCCAAACAAAACCAAACAAATGTGGCACACACAAAAACCAAAAGCAAACCCAAAAAAACAAACCCACAAAGAAAGAAAGAAACAAACCAATAATAAAAAAACCCCTACACACAAACAACCACCAAAGGATCAGTGGAAAATGTCAAGTTTCAGTTGGGTGATCTATATGTACCACAATACTTACTTATTTTTAGGTCTTTCAAGCATAGATAGCTAATCCTTAAAAAACCAAAACATGCTTTTTACTCTCAGTAACTAGAAAAAATCATGGTTAAACATTTGTCAGTGAAATGAAACATACTTTAAGATTTCAACCTCTACAATTCAGTTCACAGTAAGAAAACAACATCACTGGCCCTCTGATAATCACTTCTACATCTTTCCCACCCTATCAACCTCAGACAATGTAGGGACAATTTTCCTTCTATTATCCATCCATCCATCTCTGGTTCCATCATGGCAGCAGAGACCTTCCAAGCTCACTTGTGTCATTTACATGAAAAACTACTCCAAGTCAGCTACCAGAGCACAGTCTGCAAACTACACCCCTGACAATGGGCCCCACTACCAAGTTACTTTCAGAAAGATTAGACAATTACCAAATGGCAAAAATTAATCAAAGCAAAATGACTGAATGTTAAAAGTATATATAATACATATTTACATTTGTTAAACACTATGTAATGTATATCTCGTTTATT
>JAOEGS010017619.1:0-12935 GCA_025447755.1 Corythornis vintsioides
CACCTGGATCTGTTCCTGGGTGACTTGGTCTAGGTGACCCTGCTCTGGCAGGGGGGTTGCACTAGATGATCTTCTAGGTCCCTTTCAACCCCTGACATTCTGTGATCTGAGCAGGCTCCTGAACACACTCAGCTGTCTCAGTTCTCTGGAGCACATCATTTTAATGGAATAACTCCATAGGATCATGTATGTGGATGAATGTACAAATACTTGCACTAGTATTAATTAATTTATTCCATAGTAATTATCTCTCTTGCTGCAAGGGCAGTTTGCTGCCATACTAAGCAGAAGTCCTTCTACCCAACAAAACAAGGAGAGCAGCATTTTTTTTTTCCAGCCATGTGCTGCAGTGTGTGATCAGTATTAAAATGTCTTCAGCAGGGCAGCACGAATCTCAAACCAGCCACAGAGATATCAAATGCTCTGAGATCACAAACTGAGCACAGTGGGATTGCAGGACACCCGGGTGGAGGGGTTTTGTGTTAGAATACACACAGCATCTATAATGCCTTCTGCTCTAAAATGTAATTAGTTTTTTTATGAACTGGTAAAATATAGTACATCAAGGACTCAGGGGATTTCCATATAGCCACATTGATTCCCACATGTCTTTCCAAATCATAAATGGTTGTCTTCCTTAGAAATGGATTAGGACAAATTGCATTAGGACACGATTGTGAATCTGATTAAGGTGGAACCATGATCAGGTTTTTTCTTTTGGGCAACCATGTTTTCTTATAACAACCAGAAGACAAAAAAAAGCCTTTGGCAAGATGTTTCAAAGGCCTTTCTCATATGCACATAAAAGCAGTTTTCATGCTAATTCAAAAATTGGTCCACACCTATAATTTCTTTATATAGCCAAGACAAAGCTTTGGGCAAAATTTTGCAGTAGTATATATTTCAGATACAGACTTGTGGTTTCAGTAAAAGCTCATAAAAAGGAATTTCCATGCATAATTTCCATAAGGAGAAGACTCTGTAGACAAGCTGCAAGAGAGGAGCAAGATCAGGTATTGATTCCAAATTGCTTCAGTGGAGGGAATGCTGAGAGCAAACCCATCCCCAGTGGAAAACTGATTTAATATACTGAATAAATAACCTGTAAAAACTCTTAGAAGGGCCCCAACTCCTTGTTTTCTTGTGTTAGCATCTGACCCACACTGAGCTCTTGGCATGCCAGGGAAGCTGGCACAGATACGTTGAAAAGAAACCCAAAACTTGGCAAAAACTGTTACTTTCTTCCCCTGACCCCCCACTATTTTTATTTTTTTTAAGCATACTTTCAACCCCATCAAGCAGAAGGGAACTTAACACAAGGCAGCACCACAATTGTAATTAAATATATGGGTGCTCTGTTGCTACTCAACAGCCACCCAGGCTGGAGGAGGCTGGGAAGGCCACCTTCTGTTTGTCTCCTGAGAGATCGATTGGGTCTTGATCTCTTGCTCTAACACATAGGAGCTGAGAGGCTGTATAAAGAAAGTCCCTGTCTCCAAGGGCTAGTGCTGGGTGGAGGGAAGGAGGAGCAGGTGGGTCTACTGACCAAGTTCTGGAAGCCTGAGAAGCTCCATAACCTTTTGTTCAGTATCAGGGATATCACAGTCAGCTCTCCCCTTTATTGATAGACTTGCTGGTCTTAACATTTTTATTTTTTTTTCCAGTACAGACCACAATTCAGTGATGTTTGGTTTAAATCCTTTGTGTTTGACCTGCTGTTAGCATTGTTTTGGTAAATAAAAGTAAGAATCTGAACTCTTTAACTCATGCAGAAACTGGACAAAATAAGAACATATCTGAGCTGTGGTCTGAATTTCAGTGGGTTTCATCTGAGCTAGAGTTTTCCTGAGGCTGGAAAACATCTAGTCCTCTCCTGCCTGTTGTTCTGTTGTTGTTGGCAACTCAGGTTTCATGTGGAGGCTGAGGGCCTGACACGAATACAGTTGGAATCTTGAGCTGGTGACCCAGCAAGTGAATCCTCACCATTTTTCCACTCTCACGATGCTTGGGTACCCCTCCAGACTGTGGATGTTTATACAAACTGAGTGAAAATGGTATGAATCAGTAATGGGAGTTTATAGCCCAGTTTCCATAAGTAATAATAAGCAAACACACACAAAAGCATGTATTGTTTCTCTTTTTTTCCCCCCTGACATATCCAAATAGTTTTGTTTCCACACATCTAGAGGAAGATCTCGATCAGAGGGCCTGGAAACCACCAGTGATTGGACACCTTGTTGAATTCCTTGTCTATAAGTGTTCAGAATACACATCAAAATAGAGGTTTAGCTGCATTTCACAGCAGTGAATTTCAGCTGGAACAGGGAAGGTGCAAAAAACCTTCCCTCATATCTCTTAAACCTGCTCTTTTGGAATGCCTTTCACAGGAGAACACCTTGCCCTGTGTTGATCCAGTCGTGGATTGTTGGGAGAGTTCAAGTCTTGTTAGAAAGCACAGACATCATCATAGTGAATGGGGAAAGAATTGTGGTAATAAATAATACGATTTATTATGTATTATATATTTTATATTATAATATACAACACTGTAAGCAGTGTTGATATTTGATTTTCCAGCAGATTTTCTGCTTGGAATGTTCCTTTGAGAATTAACTAGCTGATACAATCCGAGTAGTTAGCTAAATCATGCAGATTTCTTCTTTTTTTTTTCTGAGTGGGTAGGGGTTTATAAACTGCTTTCCCTTCTTCCTACAGTAAAGCTTGTTTCACAACACAAATTTCCTTAACTCCAGACATAAAAAAATCACTCTCAGATGAATATTTGGGAGAAGTAACAGAGATGAACTAAAAATCCAATGTTTCTTAGACGTGCCATATCTGAGGGTTTCCACTGTTCATTCCCTGGTACCTTGCACCTTGGTTTGCAAAGCTGGGCTTTTATTTCTGTCTTAAAAAGTGGCAAGTTAGTCACCAGAAAGCCTCGTGATTCGGTGTGTGGAGGGTGATTGGAAAACCTGACTCCTGGTGGTAATTATTCCTATGATTTACCTGCAGCCATGTCACTTTTATGGCAGTTCAGGATGTTCTGTATCTTATTTATTCAGCTAATTCTCCAGTCGAATTCTGTGACAAATGTACTTCAATCCAGTAGGGTTGGCTACTCAATTCTCACGTCAAGCTTTATGGAGAATCTGGCCAAGAAATGGATGATTTTGGGATCTCTTTTTTTTTTCTTTTTTCTTTTTTTTTTTTTTTTCCCCACTTTATATTGTTCTGGTTATATTCCAAATAAGTAATTCTGTAGAAATACCTGATCTGAGTGGCTGCACATTAGTGGATCTGGTATATCTCTTGAAATGGGGACAAGAGCAAGAGAAAGCACCTTGGAAGGGAAACTGAGGTCCTGGAAGAAAAGCTCCTATAAACTTTGGAAGCAAGTGAGAAGAAATAATCCTGTTAAATAACCGAGTGAAGTCCCTTCACGATGAAATGGAATACATGAATACGCTACAGTATTAAATACAAGGGTGTGTGTGCATGTATATGTGCATGAACACATAAAATTAGATGGTTTTTTCTTTATCCTCAGCAGTTTGCCTCAAAAAAACCAACAGAAATTTAGATTATCCAGTACACTTTTCAAGAGTCATTCCAACTCAAAGCATTTTAGGATTCTATGGAGGTTGGGCTGGGCTGATAACATGATTAAGTACAAGAATTGAACTGAAGTGGTTCACATAATGTCTTACAGCTATAAATTGTTAGAAGCAGTGGAGTTTTCTGACAATACTGTTGTGGAATAATTATGGGATTTAAAAAAAAAAAAAAAAACTGGAATAAGGTTATTTCAAAACCAGTGTAAGGTAATGTGAGCCAGAACTCTCCAAGTCCCTTAATAGGTGTTCTTAACTCAGTGTTAGTACTTGATTTAACACAACAGGCTGGGCACTCTCTAAATTGTTAGCTCAGAACAGATGATTTATGTCTCTCTTGCATCCAAACAAGACTTAATGCCCTTATCCTATTTGCCTGGAATTGTTAAGCCCTTTTGTTCTCGGGCTTGTATCAGAATGATAACCAAAACATAAAATCAGCAGGCTTTTTAATGACCAGGGGGTTAATTTGAAGTGCCCTGATTTACAGATACTAGAGCAGGGCTCTCTTTCAAGTATTTCTCAAGGTGTTGGAAACTTTGTGTTCCCATTCAGCCCCAGCAGGCAGTGCACTGCAGCTTCTTTGTTTCCCAAATAGTAGCAAGTGGCAGTTAAGAAACCAAGGGTTTTATTATTTTTTTCCTTAACAAACAGAATCTTTCACACTGGTTGGAGGGAATCTGGAGTGAGTGCCACAGCTCATTTGTCCGATCCTGTTCAGATCCTGGGTTTCCAGGTTGCTGTTGTTTTCCAGGTGTTGCTGCTTGTTTGGTTTTGGGTTGGGTTTTTTTCCCCCAGTAGTGCAGCTCACTTCAATGTGTTCTGTACCTACAGCACTGTTTATTCCTCTGCTTTTATGGCTCTTATTGGCTGATTTTGGCACAAGGGGGTTTTGCTGGTGCAGTGGTTGACACCATTACACGTCGGTGTTTCACTAACAGGCCATGCAGGTCTGTGACCACCTGTACAGAAGGTTTTCACTTCATTTTGGTTTCACTACTGGACCAAATGCATGAATTTTCCTTTCTTTTCTGATTAATTGGAGCAAATCTTCCTGGTAAGAGCAGCAGGCACCTTTGTTCACTGTGCTGCCACTGGCAGTTAGAGCTGTTTGAAGGAACTAAGGAATAGATTCATCAGAACTTTTATATTATTTTCAGTTTTAAGAGCAAACCTTATGTCCAGGATTTTAATCAAATCTAAACAATTTTTATGATTTGGCATGTAAAGCAAGGGATGTATTCACTTTGGCATAGTTTTGACTTAATGGAACATCTATTTTGATCTATGTAAAGTGTTTAAATAATGAGGTGCTTACATATAATCTTAAAAATGAAATAAGAGGAGGGGAAATGTTAGTGAAATGTTAGCCAGTGAAAGCTTCATGTGCACACAACTGAAAGGAGGAAAACGGACGTGAAGGCTCAGGCCATGAAAATGAGAAATGATGTTCCCTGTGGGCATGGTAAAATGCAGAGTACACACACATGGAAAAACTATGGAGAACCATAAGATGGCACCACAGAAATTGTCCTGAGATAAACATTAGAGAGTAGCTAAGGCTAGTCTCCTACTTCAGCTTCAACCACTCCAAAACAGCTAACCCTGAGTTGAGAGCCAAGAAATACAGGAGAGATGAAACACTTCTCAGACACTTGCTAAATGTTCCATTTCATGTGCATGGGAGGAAATGAATTTGGATAAAAGACCTGAGATTTCAGAACTCCTGTATCTCCTGCTGACTCAGTCTGGAATATTTAACTGTCTGAAAACTGGCAGTTCATAAAGACTCTCTGTAAAACCCAGAGTGCTGTGAGGGTGGTCCTGGAACAAGCTACCACATCATGCCATATATATATATGTTATATTAAGCATCTCTGAAGATCCAGGGATTCCATAAAGTCCCTTGAGACATTTGCTTCTGCTATTGGTTGCACATGCAGAACAGTCATTCTGGAGATGAGGAGCAGAAGCAAAGCCTGAGAAACAGCATCCATATCTGAAAATGGCACAGTATATGACTTTGCCAAGGTCAGGGAGGGAATGGAGTTGGAGTGGATCAGTCCAAAGCTTGTAGTCTTGTTAGCCCCTTTTCTTTCATCTGGAGCTGCCACCAGCCACGTTGATATTCTAGATGTCCAAAAGAAAGAAAAAGTGAATTTTCAAATGTTCATTGTGTTGCATCATCTGTTTATTACTCCCAGTGTTGTTGTACATAATGCCAGGATGTAAAATGATGCAGGGACTGATGTCTGCAGTCATAATGTGGGAAAACAGAGCAGCAGTTGGAGAATCATTTCTCACACCGTTCTGCCATGGCAGTTCTTTCTGCTGTGATTTAAGAAACTACAGGCAGTGGAAAAGGTTCCCTTTGAAAGTGTTTTAAATGTCAAATATAAGATTCATTTCTATACTGCTTTAATCCAAATGCCAGAGTTCTGAGCTAAGCTATCAATCAAGACCAGGACTTCAGGAGCTTTGCCTATCCAAACAGCTATCTCTTGAGCTGGGAGTCCTGCTAACAGCAATGTTTGTGTTAAAAGACAACCTTCAGTCCATCTGCAGGCTCATTGATGAAGGCTGCTGCTGAGGGCCTGGGGTACATCTTGCCTGAGTGTTCTACAGGTTGGGAAACCAAAGCATTGGGAGAGAAGAAACCCTGAAATGCTTAAGGCAATGAGAGAAAATGTGTGGAGTCAGCAGTACTTCTTACTGAGATGCTCCATCTAGAACTAATCACTGCTGTCATCACATGTGGCCTCTGCCTGGTGAACCTGGTGCTTTATCTGCTGATGCTCTGTTTGGAAAGAGCAGGTCTCAGAAAGCCACTTAGCTCTGCTTGTGAGGATGGATTTCTCCTTGTGCTGAAAAAGACATGTCCTCCTCCAGCTCCAAGTGTGACTCTTCCCAGCTTTCAGCCAGTCCTAGTTTCCTTTTGACACCAGATCTCCTCCAGGAGATATTTGCAGTCCTCACAGTTTTGGGTGACATTTTTCAGTCCTTTCATTTTGTGATTCTTCTCTTAAAATATTGCAGTTGTCTGTCCCACCCTTAAAGTCTGGACATCCAGTTACATTTCACTAGTATTTTCTCATTGCCAGATGTTGAGCTGATGGCACCTATTTGCTTCTCCATGATGTTGTCCTCTCTGTGCCATCGAGTTAGCACAGTTAGCCACTTCAATAGCCCAGGATCTCCCTCCCCAGGGTGTTCAGAGTCCTTTCTTCTGAGCTGCTCTTCCCCATCTCATCATGAGAGGGCTGCTGCCTTTGATAGGAATTTCCTGAAGGCTTTTTCTGTGGATTTTTGGACATACTCAGAACTATTTTTATTTTTTTTTTTTGTGAGATCTTGTACATCTTAGATTAATGGAGTGGAAACCTCAACAAGAGGACGATACCTTTCTGATCTTGGTAGTCCTTGACAGCATGAGGTGGCTGGACCACACAGATTGCTGTCTGTTGCTCATTTCTACTAAAACTTCAAGGCTGTTCAACAGAACACTGCATTTTTTCTAATGTAAAATAGAAAGATCTCAAATCATGGGAGAGGCTCAACAGACAAGCAGGGATCATTTACCTGCTTTTTTTTTTTTCATTATTTAAACCAAAAAAAATCTTTCTGACCTTATGATTTACCTAACTGCTAATGGGTAGATTATGGTTGCTCAGCCAGGCTTCTTCCAGGAAGAGCTGCTCACTAGTTTTCTGTTGCAGGAAGGAAAAATCACATTCTGTGGCAACCAGATTTTGCATCATCAGGGTGGCAATGGTAAGGGAACACCTCAACCACATCTCATTGTGCCAGGTTGTCCTAATGCCTTTAAGAGTGTCTTCTGCTTCTTGGTGCACATCTGTTGGCACTCTTCTGTTTCTCAGTACCCACAAATGTCCAGGTTTGGTCATATCCAGAACTACCAGATGATGGGGATTTTCTCAGGCTACTTCTGCTAGAGCAAGCTGTGTGTAAAACAAGCATTAATACTGTTTCACAAGTGCCCTCCATAGCACTCACCTGCTCCTATATTTGCTTACCAAAGATCTTCTGGCTCCCAACTATCTTGCCCATCAACCAAATATCAGGTGTAGTCAGTATGGGTGTGATTTCCACCCAGCTCAGTGTGTTTCAGGTAAGCAGAGCTGTTTAGCTACTGGTTAATCACAACTGAGGTGGGTCACTCACACTGAAATGACATTGACTATGTGGGCCTTGCTTTTGTTCAATTAATATGTTTTAAACCCCAAACTAGCAATGTTAAAGCTGCAGTTTAAAATAGGGTCTGTGGAAACTTCCATCCCAACAGCAGAATCTCTTTCTGCACAAGACAGTGGAGTCAGAAAACCAAACCACACTCCAGGCAGGAGCAGATGTGTTTTGTGTTGACCTGTGGAGGATTTTTATTTGTCCTGAACAGGACTATGTGCAGACAACTATCTATAAAAATCAAACACTTGGACAACAAATACCATTGTATATTAAAAGGTAATTAAAAGCTCCCATCACCTTCAAGCTTTTTTCTTTAATAAGCAAACAAAATTCCTGTGCAAAGTTCGACGTAAGCACAGTTAAAAAAGAGGGATCAAATGATTGCACAAGCTCTTTGAATTTAACTGTGGTCAACAGAAAACTTCAAAGAGCCAGTCCCTGAATTTTATTCAGCAGCTTTTTTTCATGGAAAATGTGTCACCCTTGAAAATTGGGATGTGAAATACTGATCCTGTAAATAACCCTGAACAGATGACTCCAGGAAGGTCAAATATCCATCCTGAGTAGCTAGATTCATGTCTCCAGTGCACAAATCAAGATGAGGCATTTGATAAAGTTCTCATTTATTGCTGATTTAGGTTTAGCAGTTGGTTTGGGGAAGGGAGTGTCACCCAGAGACTTATTTTTATGTGAGTTTTGGAATAGGCACAGGAGATCTGGGAGCTGTTTGCGTTGTCCTTGTTATTTTTGAACCAGTGTTGATGACAGTGAGCTTACAGGGATCTGCACTGATATTATCTTCCTGCTAAGCACCATCCCTTAGAGATCTCTTTAACCTGGTATGAAACAAACCAGACAATGCAAATATTGTCACTCTTGAACAAGTATGTCAGGGCATTTATGCTGCAATAGGATTTTTCCCCTATCCTGGTTAGCTCGATTGAAAAAAAAAAAAAATATTTTTTTTTTTACTCTTTATTATTTTTCCCTCTTTAACCAGGGAGTTCTGTAAGACTCCAAATGGAGTGTAACTTGCTGCTGGCCCTCGAAGTTCCATTCTCATGGTCAACAGCAGTGAACACTTGAAGCATGTGAACTCTGACAAGGTGCACAAGTTGAATTTAATTTTATTCCCTTTTTGTTAGTTTGGCTTAATGTGTAGTTTAAATGTGATGTGATATCTGGAGAGCAAGCACAATCTCTGGGGAATCCATTCAAATAGTAGGAACAGCCATGTCTAAATTGGGATTTCTGGAAAAAAAATTATCCTATTCATGCCTTTGGGAAGGAAAAGAATCAATCAAATTTATTTTATTTTTTTTAATAGATGAATTGTGCTATCAATACAAAGCTAAACAAAATGCAGGGGGAGGGTTAAAGGTTTTTTTTTACTCAGATACAGAGGGGGGTGAACATACAATGCTCTGTGTGGAGGGAGCAGGGAGGGTAATGGGTAGATGGTCTGGTAGGGAGCATTGGCAGGAGGAATCCAAATTTCCCTCCCAACAGGCAGGCTAATCAGCAGCAATTAAAAGGCAAAGCAGCAGGCTAATAAAGTACACTTGGCACCAGTTGTCATCTTAGTGATCAATTCACACCTCCCCAACAATAACATCGACCCTTCAAGTGCTCTGATGACCCTGAATCCCTAAAGTGACAGGAGGATTAGGGCACAGATAATGTGCTGGAGAAGGTGCTAATGAAGTGGTGGGGTGACAAGATGAGCTTCATCCTCCACCGGCAGCAAGACGGAGTGTTCAGTCCCACTCCAGCAATGAGGTTCAAATGGCTGGACTCTCATCCACTCAGGATCAGGACCTTAATTTAATTAATTAGGGTTTTTCATTTCTTAGTTAAATCTGAAACGTGCGACTGTAGCAACTCGGTGTTTCCTGAGAGGAACAGATCTGTTTCAGGTAATTAAGTTGACTCTTCTGTTGGTTTTTTTTTTATCTTCTCTCTGCCTTTTTAACTTCTTCCACAGTTAGTTTTAGAGGGATTCAAGTGCTGGAGTGGAATGTACATAGCTGCTTTCCTGGGCACTGATGGTTATGAAGAAATGAGAGAATTGAGTATGTAATTAGAATATAATATGCATTCAGTAAGAGAACACTGTCATATTCTTGTTTCAAGTGTCTATATTTCTAGATAGATCCTGTACAGCAACAGTATTTTGAAGTGCTAATACAGACTATGTGGAATATGCCTATTTAAAGATGTCCAGTGTGTTTAGCATTTAACCAAAACAATCTTGCTCACTAAGTGTCTTCTCTCTCTCTCGTGAAATTACAGTTGAACTGTCTCTGGAACCCATTGAAAGAGAGTAGGTCAGTGTGAGAGAAAGGAAAGGGCACAACAACCCATTGCTGGTATTTTAAGCCCAGGTCTTCATTAGATGTTACTCTGCTGCTTCATTGTAGCTAATTAACTTGTATATTGAAAACCCTTTAGAACGATTTGATCCAGGGAGAAGTGGGAATACAGCTGCTGGGATTAGCACATTTAGATCACTGTGGCTGTGTCCCTGCTGTTTGGGTGCTGGGGGAGGCAGCCCTTTACAAATTCAGCTGTGTTCAGAGCATTTTCCAGCAGAAGAAATTCTACCAGCAGTAATTTCCAACCAAATCTGCTTTACTTCAGTGGGAGATGTCCACGTGGATAATCTGCTGCTGCACACAAGAGTGCCTGGAGAGATGAGTCTGGAGAAGTTTAGTTTGGCTTTGTTACTCCCTGATTTTTTTTAGTAGTTAAAAAGAAAATAGTTTTCAAAATACTGATACTAAAAAGCTGGAGGTAGAAACAAGGTTCTGTAACTTTTTCAGTCATTGGGATGAAATTTTACTGCATCTTTATTTTGCCCTCTGCTCTCCTCAAGATTATGCAATTCCTAGTTTCTCATCACTTAGTTGAGCACTCGAGTAACCAGGTGAGCACATCATATACATTTTTACTCTTTATAAGTCTGTAGAATATTGCACGTGGGCTAATTAATTAACTCTTCACAGACAGCTTAGCTCTGTGGAAAACTGGCTCTCAAGACTGAGGCTCAGAACTTTTTTTCCCTCTGTTTTTAGGAATAAAAATGTAAATTGATAGTAGCACAAGGCACAGGTGTGAACTCCCAAAAGTTGGGTTCAAGCCAAAGAACAGGGCTCAGGCTCTGCTGAAAGTCCCACCTTACATGTTTCAGCACCAGCATCCCTGGAGCAGCATGAACTTGAACCAGGGCTGAATGAGATTTTCTAGCTTGTCACTAAACACAACTTTTGAATTAACTGAATTGCATTATAATGCAGTTAGGGTTATTAATAACAACAAAATAAGGTATTTCTGTTCAAGACTTGAACCTTAATATTCATTTAAAGTCTCTGAGCTCTGTCATTTCTTTACACCCTGGGAGAGAAATGGAGCCACAACACCCTTTTTACACAAGGCTACAGGAGACTTTTAGAAAGAATTCACTTCTTGTCATTGTCAGCTGGGGTTAGGAGGATGATGATGGCCTAGCCTAGCAGGTGAAGGCAACACCTCTGTGCCAACTCCAGTCCACAGATCAACACACCCTGTGAGGGATCAACCCTGACCTGCTGGTGTTTACTGTGGGCTTTTTGCCTTCAGTTTATACAAAGATGAGATCAGATCCTGTGTCTTCTGTTGAGTTTGTTACATCCCAAACGTGAGAGGGGCAGCAAGTCAAGGAGCATATGCAATTTATATGATAGGCAACGTGCATATTATTGCAGGGAAGTGGTTTGAATTTAATGTTCAAAACCTAAGTAACTGAACCCTGTAACTTTTTGTTACAGAGCAGGTTTTGATCCATCTTTACTCTTGCAGTACATGGGAGCAGAGGTGCTTTTATTTCCCTCTGATCCACCCCGGCGAGCTGCTTTTGGAACAATACAAACAGCCAGCCCTTGATTTACTCCTTTATTTACTGTTTCCTTCTGTGCTCAACAGCTTGCCCATTCAGGATGGAACAGCACACACACTGTAGCCTCCTGGGTCACCTTGCTGGGAAGTTGTAACGTAGCAAATGGCCAGTGTGCACACACACACACACACACACAGCCAGGCAGGGGCTGCTGTACCCTGCTTTTCACACCATCCCAATCCATTCGTGGCTCTGAAGAACAAAACAGAAACACCCCCCACCTCGGCCAGCTGCAGCAGGCAGGAGCTGGGCCATATGCTGGGGTGAAAGTGGGGGGGGGGGGTAAAGCAGGAGACCCCCACCCCTAAAGAGCAGAACAAAGGTAGCAGGATGGCCCTGAATTCAACACCCTCTAGTGCGGGATCTCAATGAGGGGAAGGCTCCTCCGTGTCACTGATTAGCCACCCGGTTACCCAGGTGACACAGGGAGATGGGGAAGGTAAATAAGGGTTGTGCCACCCCCTTCCTCCCCGGGGTGGGCACTGGGCACGACCCCTTCTTCTGGAGTGAAGCTGTAAACCCCGTCGTTAACACAAATAAGGATTTCAAGGGCAGCTGTGTATTTGTTGGTAGAAAAAGCCTTTTGGGTCAAGTGCTGCGTTGGTGTTGTTCCCTCAGCAAACAGTGGAGAAGGAAACTGCTTGGCCAAAGAGGGTTTTGTATCCCCTCCTTTTTCTCTCTGTCCTCTCAGGTTGAGACCCATCAAGTCATGGTCACAGTTTGGTAGGTGCTGTCTGCATCCTGCAATTTTCTCTTCCCTCCATCATCTTGCAGAGAAATTAGCTCTCCCCTCTCTCCCTCCCTGCTGTGCAGCTCTTACGGCCATGGGGTAGTGCTGAAAATTGTCTTTATTCCGCTCAATAAAGTAAGGAGAGGTTATTTCCCTGTGCTGGAGTCTTGGGGCACATGCAATCAGCTGTGATCCAAAATAAACTCGTGGCTGTGTTGGGAGATCACACTGTCAGCTGCCACAGAGTTTTCAGGTTTAAAAACATCTCTGCTTGCTGTGCCTAGAAAATTGGTGGGGAACCAGCCTTGGCTTCCTTGGGATGGTCTCGAAGCTGTATCCAGCACAGGGCCACCGAGATGCTGAAGGGAGTGGGAGAGCATCTCCCTGCTGAGGAGAGGCTGAGGGAGCTGGGGCTCTTTAGCCTGGAGAAGAGGAGACTGAGGGGGGAGCT
>JAOEGS010017620.1:0-40640 GCA_025447755.1 Corythornis vintsioides
CTGATAGTAGTTAGGCTACTCTCAGAAATCTCATCATAACCCACCTGAAAAACTATTAAAGGATAATAATCAGAGGGGTGCACCAGATCATGCAGCTTCTTTTTAATGTCCTTAATCTGAGCCCCAGGAAGGCAGCAGACTTCCCTGTGTGCTGGGTCAGGTCTGCAGATTGGCCCCTCTGTTTCCTTCAATAGAGAGTCTCCCACTACGAGAACCCTCTTTTACTTCCTCGTTGAGGAAGTCCTAAGTTGTGGGGCTGAGGGACAAGCTATGGGCAAGCTGACAGATAGGTCTTCATCAGAAGGGGCATCAAATTCCAGGGGTCCATACCCCTTGAGTGAAGGCAATGATGAGGGGGTTGGGGGTGGGTGGTGGTGGGGGTGTCTGTTTAGTTTTTCTGGCTTATAGTATCCATATAAAACAGAGATGTAACTATATAATGAGAAATATGAGCAGTCCTCACTTCTGTCAAGGTTTAGAACAGTCAGCTGGTTAGAAGATTTGCTTAAATTTAGTGTGCATTCTGTAAGCTTTCATAAAGGCTCAATTTAAAAGCTGAGGTTGACTAGACTGCAGAATTTCAAATGCTGCTAGGTTTGGAAAACCTTGTCATCTGTGTTTTACTTCAGTTACTTTAGAGAGGAATATCAGAATGTGTATTTGCTGATCAGGATCCTGTCTGCATTACTTGAATGAATATGCTTATGAGATATTTTATTATAAATCTGCAGTGCCTAAAGTGTGTAATCTTACAATCAGAGAGAACCAAGTCTAGTTATGCACTTGAGAAGTTACAAGGGAAAAAATTGTTCACTTGTGTTATTTGATGAGTAGGAGAGACTGCCTCTTTATGTTTGCTTGGGGTCTTATTACTGAGTCATTTACATATTAAATTGGCATTTAACACTAAACTGAAACTGTAGTCAGTCTTTCTCAGTCTTTTGCCGAGGGAGGGCAGGGGAAAGGTTAAAATTATTTCAGACCTAGAGTAGCTTTTTTTGGATGTGTGATCTTTACTCTTCCTGCCAGTAGCTGTTAATTCCATATGCCTTCGCTCTGGCTTCTGTCATGCTTAGAAAAGAAACAATCATTTTTGTTTTCTATTCAAACTGACCGCTTGCGTAAACTATTTAGCTATGATCTTCATGTATCCTTTCCTAAAGGGTTGAGAGGACTTCATGCAGGAATGCTGTTCTTCATGTAAGTAAACTGGTATCATGTTTCAGGGTAGCTCAGCACTAATTTTTCCTAGTGAGTATTCCCTTAGAAACATTCACACAATGCATTTTACTGTCTACATGAGGTAAGTTATTCTGGAACAGCATTAAAAAGAAAAAGGGGTTTCAAGTTGAGGTTTTTATTTGAGAAGGAGTGTAAAGAATATCATTAGATGGAGAATTTCCACCCTGTGTGTAAGGGATGCAGTGACTTAAGGGCTTTTTTAGTGTGCCTAGCTCTTCAAATGGGCAGCACAGCATCAGAACATGACTGGTGTTCCTACGATCTGACCTGTTCCTCCCTAGATCCCTGCTCAAAGCAGCACCTGGTATGCCATCAATGCACTAAGTAAGTTTAGCTCAGCTGGTTGTTGGAGTCAGCCTATTCTGTGCAGAATTTTTGAGAGCATAATAATGCTTTCATTCATAAGGAGGGAACCTGATGTTTACTTTTTTTGGCAGAATTCACCACTCACTCCCCAGTCAATCTAAAGTAAAAGCAGACGTGTACTGATACTGAAGTGCCTCTTGTGCCTGTTGTGACTGAGTGCCTGGGGAAACTGGCAGTATCACGAGTAAAGGCACTTGGACTCAATTTGGACTGAGTTGCTCGGAAATCAAAGTCCCGTGCAATGCTGACAAAGGATCTATGGGATGTTAATCCAGTTTGCAAGGTGGCAGGTGCTCTTACCTAACTAGCTAGTTAGCTACCTAGCTAGCTACCTAACACATCCCTGCACAAACCCTTGACAGAGAAGCTGAGGCCAAAATACACATAGAAACTGGCCTAATTTTCCTTTAAAATGTGTTCCTGAAAAACAATAAGAGGACAAAAATGAATTAAGTAAAAGTAGAATTCCTGTTCTCATTTTATGCAGAAGAAATAGGGCTGGTGTTTTTTTCTTAGTGCTTTGCATCAACACCTGTTTCAAAAAGCTTCACTACTGAGGGATGTGCACTTTGAAGCAGAGATACACCTAACTATAAATAAGTAAAACAATAGGACCAGTTCCTGGCCATCAAGATGTTTCAAATCTCAACTTGAAATTTTCCAGATCTCGTTATCAAAGTAAGCCACAGAATTTTGAAGTGTTTGCAAACCAGACACTTCTACTACTGTTAATTTTTGCATGTACCATTTTGTCCTTACTAGTATAAATTCAGATGATAATCTTTTATTCAAAACCTTTCTACTATTTACAAATCTGAGGTAAGAAAAATATCTTCTCATGCACATTTTATTGTCCAAAGAGAAATTTACCTCTGTCACATCCTTCAGCATTTTGTCTTCTCTCATTGCTTGGGAAACTGGCATCTCCTGAGTCTACTGATTTTTGCTCCCTGCCTTGCCTGGGTTCTGATAGCCTTGTGCTGTCCTGGCTCTGAAAACATTCCACAGCATTTGAGACCAAAATAACTAATACTTTTGTATTGGTGAGTACATCACAGCATGTCACCATCTCACACTGAATCATTGGTTTCATAACATGTTTTAAAGAGATTCAAATACCCAACAAAGAGCAGAATTTTCTCTCCATTAATGAGTTCAGTGGTAGCTAAGCTTGAAGACTTTTAGATGATTTTGTAAATAGTAAGGTTTTAAAAGAAAACTGTCTACAAAGCTGTTCTAGATTCCATCCAACAAAGAGACTGTATCGTACGTTTCAAAATGTTAATGTTTTTTGTCTCTTCGCCTTCATTTTGGTCAAGCAATCCCATATAAGTCATCTCAGTGCAGCCATTATTTATAGCTAATAATCTCCTTTAGCTGCCAAACCGAAACTAGATCTCCTTCACTCTTGAGCTGAAAGCGCTTTTCTTTCTACAATGTGCTGGAAATGTGCCAATTTACCAGTTCCATTAACTTAATGAGGTCTGACAGCCTGCAGCAAATTTTCTCATAATCTCTCCTGGATTTAAATTTGGTGCTGCACAAACAACAGAGTATGGCCAAGTAGTTGCTTTTTAACTCTATATATCCAAAGCAAAATTCCTTGCACATCTTAAATACAAAAGCAGGTTTGAGTCTTTCCTTTTTGTGGTCACTTTTTCAATCGTGTGGCAATTATTAAAAAGTCAATAAGTAAATTGAATCTTAACAATCACCTGAGTACGGAATTTGTGTTGACCTGTTAAACATCAGTATTAAAAGTTCAAGTGATTTAAGTGCAAGTGATTTCAAGTGTAGTACTGGTGGTGGTGGGAGAAGGAGGGTATTTATTTATTTTTATAATACACCTGAATACTTATATGAGCTGTGAGGTTATGTCATGATTTTCACAGACTAATAAATAATCACTCTTATAAGGTCAACAGTAGTTTTAATGCAAGGTTAATCCTTAGCTTCTGTGTCCTAATACTTCCAATGATTATTGTTCACTAAGGGCTGTAGTACGTTACTAAACTCACAAGAAAAGGAATTGCTTGGTAAATTAAGCAGAACAATAGTAAAATCTTGCTTTCTCTTGCTTGGATTCTACCTGCCTCCCAGTGACAGTGACACACTAAAGGCAAAGCTGAAAAAAACGGGTTTTGTCATTGCAGGCGTAGTGGGTTCTTATTTGTGTTGGGGTTTTTTTGTTACAGTACATGAGATTTCCGTAAATGTGGTAAACTACTTTAAATTTAACAGCATGGCATTGTAATAGAAAATTGCTAGTGGCAAACTGCACTTTGTAAATGAGCTTGTAACAAAGGTTCCTTCTGAATTTACAATTGCCAGGGGTATTTCCCTTCACTGTGGTAATGCTGCTGCTGGGAAGTGTTTACTCTCACCAGCGTTTCCCAAGAAGCTGTACATTTTGTCTTGGAAGTGCTTTGGACAGTGCCAAGACCCCAGTACTTGGGGTAGGAGGTGTATCAGAGGAATCTTAGATTTGAAAGTAGGTGACAAAAAGCCTCAAATAGAAACATGCCATCTCACACCACTTCTTTATCTAGAGGGTGTCCTTGAGTGGGCTCTGTGTATTTTGTGTTTGATCAGTATATTTGTAAATATTAGCTTCACTGTGTAAACATAATCAGGCTGAATAGTTGTACTTCAGCACAGTCCGTGGTCTTCAGGTTAACATCAGGTTCTACAAAATTAATATGTTTGTCCTCTGTTTAATCTGTTTTTTTCCTAAAGCAATCTTTTTGTGAGTGGTTTACGAGAGAGGGGAAAAAAAACCCCCTTAGGCCTCATCCGTACAAAATCTTACAGGGGTGCTTTACCTCGTCTGAGGTATCGCCCAGTGCTCTCAGTAGGAGTGTTTATGTATTTGTAGACATATGGAATTGCAAGTGCAGGATTTTTTAAGTTAAATCACAATATCTTTTGTTTCTGACTCCTGAATAAACTCTTTCTTATAGAAATGCATCAAGATTTCTTGGGTGCAGACTCCATGGAAAATTTGAATGGGTCTCTATCTAGGTAACAAAGCAATCCAATGAGTGGGAGTTAAAAACAGTTTAAAAAAGTAAAAAGTGGTTATGTGAAGCAAGAAAGTATTTGATTAAGTTTTATTAAACGTGTCCAACATCGTATAGAATGAGCATTACCATTCTTGCTCGTCATCCTGGGAGCCATGCTTTAATGGAGAAAGCTGGGAAGTCACCTGTCTGTAACCCCCCAACTCTAATCCTGTGTTTCCTCAGCCAGTGCTAGAAGCATAGTTAGAAAATACTTCGGGACCTCCTATTTTTTTTATCTTTAATGTGTGTCAGATCTCATGACTTTTTGTGACCAGACTCAGCATGTCTATTTTGTGTCATTTTATCGGTTCAAGTCCGAGCTCCTCAAGACAATTAATTTTTAATTTCCCATTAAGAAGTAGTTGAAAGAAAACACTGGATTTGCCCTAATGCTTTAAATGCCAGAAACGCTACTTTTTTTTTTTTTTCCCTTCTTTTTTTTTTTTTTTCTTTAAGAGGAAATAAATCACAGTTTGGAGCCCCATACATGTCTGATGCCAACATGCTGACAGTATGGTCATTTACAAAAGTTTTAAATTTTATCTTCCTCAGTCTTCCCAGCAATTTATTTTCTTTTTCCTCTCAGCCAAGAATTTCCTGAGTCCCTGAACATACTTGCTTGAGCTTAATGCCAGAGTTTAAACACTATTGTGTGTTTTGTTGCTGTCGGGATGTGTTGTGGTTCCTTAAGCAAGTCCATTGCACAGTCTGGGGAAAAAGATGTTAGGAGTGTGGGGAAGATGGAGGGGCTTTGTGTCCTGCTGAAGCATTGAACAGTCTCACAGCAAGCCTGGATGTTTTTTGCTATATTTCTGAAAATGATCTGTCAGATTATTCATATTAGCACAGCTGAGTGAAAGCTGCTTGAAGTGATTGGAGATAAAGAGGAATATTAAAAGAATGAAAACATTCTTCAGGACATGTACCCTCGAGGCAGGCAGGAACTGTTAAGTCTACACAAGCATCAATGTAGCAAGAGCGTGTGGCCATGCAGTGTGTGTCACCTACACATCAGGCAGTTCTGCTTTGGACTACTGAACTTCCTAACGTCAGTGAGGGTAGTGAGGTTGTGTTCCTGCCAATGCCCTAGTTTACAAAAAGAGACATTTTTAGGAAATGCACAGAATAGCAAATTTAAAAGGAAATCTGTGTAACTTCAAAGCTTAGCTGAGAAAACTAAATATAGAAAGTGTCTATGAAGGTGAAATGTGACTAGAGGTGTTCATAGAAGAAAAAATTAGCAGCTATAAAGAAATTGATCTAAACTCACTTTTAAAATTTTCATATAGATTTTACATTCTTGTTTTGTCCCTGTGCTATGAATTGTCACACAAATGTTCCTATTCATAGGCACAGAGAAAGAGAGCCAGGGTCTGAGGATATCTGTTTTAGGGGCAGGTTTAAGAGCAGATGCAGTGGTGCACTTGGCCATCACTCTTCAGCTCAAGCCATAAATCAGAGCTTTCTTCCTGCAAGTGCAGACCACTGCTGTTTTTTGTGCCTTTGTAGGCAGAGATTCTTGAATATATTATGGCTGAATATTGATATATATCTGATCATAAATTGGGAAACTACCTGATTTATGCTTGCTCATGTACAATGTTTTCTTTGCACTTTATTTCATTTTGCTTGTAGGAAATAATGGGCTAGAAAAATGTTAGTTCACTGGTATATAATTCCCTCATTCCTGCCCCACCCCCCTCCAAGTCTCATTCCTGATTGGTATTTAAAAAATGAGGAAGGTGTTCAAATCTTTTCATGGGACTCCGAATTCTTGGCTTTGCCACAGGCTTCCTGTGCAGCCTCGGACAAGTTGCTTAATACACCACATTGTGATAGGGATCTGGTAAAAGGTGGTTATGTGAAGCAAGAAAGTATTTGATTAAGTTTTATTAAACAAGAGATATCCTTAATAGAACTACCAAACAAGTCAGGCACAGTGTTCTAATAAACACTTAACTTGTAAATGTTTCTTAATGGGATGGAATTCTCACCAGAAAATCTGAGCATTTCAAAAAAACTGCACTTTGACTTTTTAGAGGCAACCTCAGCAGATGTTCAGGCAGCTCTCCAGGTATCTAAAGATAATGGAATTCCAACCCACTGACATCAATAGCAAAATTTTATTGACTTCAGCAGGCCAAGATTTTACCCTGTCACAGCTCTGTGCTAACCCCTGTGCAGGAACAGCTCCCCACGAGTGGAGGAAGACAAGAAATCACTATAGAGCACACCCTGTTCTGACCTTTCTGCCTTTTTGAGAACTGGTGTGAATGTGGAGCTGAACACTTCACAACAAGACTTGTGAGAAGAATCATAAATGCTCTTCTTGACGTTCTCCTGGTTCTTTGTCACTAACAGGTGACTATAGATTTGTTACCTCCTGAACAAGGATTTGAGCACTGGCAATGCCAGCATCTGTGTTGTCATTTTTCCTGTTTAGAGCTACCACCATGCTGGATACCATCTTTCCTCAGCTTCCAAGGTCTAGTCAGTCTTCTCCAAGCACATTTTTTCAATACAAAATTGGTTACCACTATAAATTCTTTGAAGTCTTGAGAAAAGTCTTGAGAGTTGTGTTCTTGCTGGATTCAGAAAAAAAAAACAACCTGATTTCAGGTCAGAAGTTCTCATGTTCAGTCCTCATTGCCAATTATCTACTTAGGTGAGAGTACATTACAAAAACAAAACAATTTCATGTTATTATATAATCCACGTGCTTTTATTTAAGGCTGTCTTAGCAGCTGAGTTTTCATACTGCTGGAGAAAAAAGGAACAATATGAAAGAAACCAGCACAAATTCAATGTAGTCACCTAATTATAACAATAACAATAATTTGTTTGCAATTTTGATATTGTATTTGGTTTCTGTATATGTACACATGGACAATACATGTAAATAATGGATCAAAAGAGAACAATATTTAAAATACAGAAAATAGAGAGGAAAGTATACTCAGGTGTATTTAGAATTGTCCTTAAGCCTAGGCAGAGGCCATCTGCTTACTGGGCAGACTATATCCATTTCATAATCTCTTCTAGAGAGCAGTGTCATTTTAGGCTTCTCAATAAAAGTAGCAGGGGATAATCATTCAGAGATTCGAGTAAAGATTGTCTCATATGGAGTGGTTCAGTGTCACCCAAATCTCATGAGTTTTCAAACTGGGTCATGAAAGTCCTGTGGGAAAAAGAGTTTGAGCCGATTGTTTGTTTTTACTGTGTTCCCACTTCAGACTGGAAATTCTGTGAAAATATTCTTTATTGTAGCATTTTGTCATTGGTGCTTTAGGTCTTGGCTTGCAAAGAGCAAAAAATATTATAAAGAAAATACATTTAAGCTTTTTTAAATGTGAAAACTCTGAGAGTTTTCCAAAGAGCAAATCATTTGTATCCTGTTCAGTCTGAGATGAAGTGAAATTATTTCTGATTCAATTAAAAACCAGACTTTTATAGTTATAAAGTGATGCTGAGGCAGATGGGTAATCAGTAGGATTTGCTCAAGTCTTTTGTAGGTAGTTGTATGTCTGCATATTTAGGAATTGTTTTACTACGTTTAAAAAAATCCAAAGGTACTGAGACATGCTAGAGGCTGAAATCTCAGTCACTTGCAAAAAACATGCTTGCCTTTTGTGTTAAGCCCTGAATTTTCTTAAGAGATGTAACTTTTTGTTGGTCTCACAGTCTGCTCTGAAAGGCTGTGAAAACAAGGGTAAGTAACTTCACAACTGATGAAACAGAGAGAAGGAACCACAGGACAGACACACTAAGGGAAAGAAAAAAAGGTAATTGGAAAATGTAAGAAAGTCAGAGGAGAAGAAGAGGAGCCAAGACCTGTGAGAGAAGGCAGCTAGAGAAGAGTGCTGTCTCACAGCAGTATGGAGGGAGAAGGGGATAGCAGTGCTCCTTTAAATGAGACTATCAGGATTACTGAGTTAATTAAATCAGTGGTGCTCCCATTTAAACCAGCTGAGGCATTTGTTAATGGCTTCTGATTCTACCTCTTCTGTAGTTAAGATACTTGAGAGTGAGAGCTCTGCGTGTGTAAGTATCTTTATGTTTTATTCTACACAAATACAAAAAGTAATGATGGCAGTTTTAATGTAAGGCATCTCTTTGCTTTCCTAAGTAACATTTACCTTGTGTTTTGTGATATAATGGATGATGTTAATCTTGATGTAGGAATCTCCTGACTCTCAGGCAGGTATAACACAAATGGTAGCAATGTTGAGCCCTCCTTAATTCTGTTACTAGAGTGTTCCCTCAAGTGACTGTCCAGCCTGTACTGCAGGCACTCTTCTGGCCATTGGTAGTTCAGTTTCAATTCCATTTAACTGTGCTGATGCTGTTAAGAGAAACTTATGGCTGTATTAGTTCTCTGAATACTAGATTCCTTAACTGTATTGATACCACTGAAAAACTACTTGTAGAATGCACAGAGCTCAACTGAATGTGGGTAATATCAGGAGCCTCCCATCCCCAATGGTTAGTGTAATTGAACTGGTGTTTGACTCATATCAAGGACATGTTGCTTTGCAGAAATATTTGTTGGAAAACTGAAAGTTACAAAGTAGGCTGATATTTTTATCAAAGTATCCAGCTGTAAATCACTCTGTAAACATCATCACGTATTTACACAATGAAAGGAATATGAAGCAAAATATTTTTTTTCGTGTAACAGAACTGAAGTTGAAAGGTACAGCAGCCTTGTTAATCAGTTTCTGAATTAGGAGGGAGAAAGTAATTACAACACATTCTGGTTTGTGTATCTAACTTGCTAGATAATAATTTTAGGCCAAAAAAAAAAAAAAAAACCAGCCCAAAACCCATGTTCAGCTGTTCTTGTGCTTTGAAGCCACAGAAAGAAATGGAGTTCACATACCAGAGAAGTTAGTCTCAGCCAGTTTCTGTCTCCAGCATATCAGCTCATAAAAGTTCCCCATCTTTTTGCACTAATAATAACAGTATATTCTCTGACATTATATTGAGAAGGAGAACTCAGATGTTTCAGGTTAGATTTACCACACAAAAGATATGAACCTACTTGTGTATCTAGAATTCTTCTCAGTATATAACCTACATTTTCTGTCTTAAATGATTTCTTGTATGTATGCAGCTTTCAGGGTTTCTACTGATCCCTTGAGTGTAAGTTCAGGTGTGTGTGACCTCCTCTCGACTTCCCACATGAGGTCCTATACCTGCTTTGGTGAGATGGGGGCTGCAAAGTAACTTGGTACTTTTAGGAAGGACCTTTTGCAGGGAATGTGCTTTGAAGAAGGGTTTAGCAGCTAGCTGTTTGGAACACATCATTCAGTAAATGGGACTCAGGCCATTCTTAGTGGCTTTCAAGCTGCAAAGTGCCTCTTCATACTCATAGAATTTGTACCTCTAGTTCCATATGGAATAGGCCAGATTTTCACAGTTAATTAAGAACCTCACGAGATTTTTCAGAACTGTGCATCCCAGTTAGGCTGAAAAACATCTTTGGATATCCCACTGGGGACATCCAGAGCTGTTTGTATTGAATTATCATCCTGGATTCATGAGCCGCAAAGATGAGATCTAGATCTGAGTATCTGCAGGACTAGAGTGAACCAAGGGAGGCTCTATTTGAAATTGTACTGTGGTTTTAAAATGCCATAGTGATAATAAGATGAAGATGAAGCAGTTGAGGATCTAACAAATTTTCCACGAAGTATGAGTGTGTAGGAAGAGTCCTTGGTTTGAAACGGTTTTTTAAAAAGGTTGTAGAGAGTATTATGGTTATTGAGATCTGTTAAATTGATTTGACATATCAAATATTCATCATAAAAGAGAGTGAATTGTGCTAGTAACATAAATTCTCTCTTACACTCTCCCCCAATCTTTCTTTGCAAGTGCAATGAAATGGAATGATTTTATCAGGCTATTCCAAAGATGGTATGATTTTTTGTTGTTTTTAGGTTGCCTCTCTAATTATTGTAGCACAAAACTTAATCCATGACTGCATTTTTTTGGCTGCTCCCACAACATGCCCAGGAGCTGAGAGTGAATTCCTTTTCATGCTGCATTTTTAAAATATTCTTGGGTAGCTGCTTTTTCATTTGGAATTCATTCAGGTGCCTATCATTGCCATTTCAGAGACCTTCTTCCTATGACTCTCAACTTTTTCAGGAAAGTCCAGAATCACCCAAGCTTTTCAGCAGGAGACATGGACAAAAGTACCACTTCATTGAACTGCAACCATTAAAGGGACAGAGGTTGGGATACTGTGGGCAAATACTCTGTGCAAATGAGTGATGTTGCAGTAAGTTTAAAATTATCTTTCCTCTTCTCCTTTCAGCTGTCATGGGTTGGTTAGTTCAGGGTTTACTCTAAAATATTACATTTGGTGTAGATATTTAACATGACATACCATCATACTCTATTTCAGTCTGAGCCCATTTCTGGTTTTAATCACACTGTTGTGTCACATATATGAGTGAATTTCTTGAAGTACTGGAAGTCTGACCCTGACAAGGTATAGACTAATGTCTCTTGGCAATGCTGCTATTCCAATCCATTCTTTTATGCTGTGGGGTTGTATTTATTTATTTATTTATTATTTTTCTATTTTTTTAAAGGGAAAGACAGAGTCCCAGGATTCAGGTTTGAACAGGCGATGATGTGTTTGGCATTTTTGGCCATAAGAGAAGTTAAAATGATAGAGAAATGGTTTGGGATCTTACAATACAATAAATAAATGTTCTTTATATCATCTTAATGCTCTTACATATTTCTGAAGAGAACTTATCGCTAATGTGTTAGCATTAGTTCTCCTATTGCCTGATTAAGGAGTTTATAACCTTCTGGTGAGACGACAGGCTGCTAGTGACGTCTTTCCCAGTGAAATATAGCCTGATATTCAACACCAGAGGCCTGTGTTTGCCAGGTCTTGCTCTATAAGAGAGATCCTAATCTCAACAAGATAAACGGCTTAAATAAAAGTTGATGAAAGAACAGTCCGAGCAGTGGATTACGCTCCAAAAGTTTTACTGTAGGACAATTCTGGGCTTGTGCCCTTGGGGAGGTCGGGAAGAGCTGAAGTGTTTGGTGTTTACAGAATTGTATTTATCTCAGTTTTTGCCAAGTTAATTTATGCTCAGGACTTGCATAGTCATTTTTCTTTTGTACTGACAAGAAATCACGGGGAAAGGGTTAAGAGCATGCTCGCTCTCATCTGGTTTAAATCCATAACTGTGAGCCCTGTGCTGTTTCTGGGTTTCAGATTACACTCTGTGATTTATAGGAAAAGGCTGTTCTCTGCAAGCTGAAATCCCATGTGTTTCTCCACCATTGTAAAATAACAAATCCTTGAGAATGCTTCCAGTTGCAAAAAATGGCAGTTCTGAGATACATTTGTAACTGCCTTTTCAAAAATTATTGTTTTATTATTTTCCCCCAAAGTGATGGCATCGGTATGGGAAGCGAAGTCCCCTTGTCCTAATGCTGTCTGCTCCAGGCTTGCCATGCTTTTCGTGGCAGGTTGCTTAAACTCTAGCAACACCCTCATGTTTATAGTCCTCAATCACTTTATTTTTGGAGGATACACCCACTAAAAAGTGCAGCTGTGTGCAGACACTTATATCATTCTGCATAAGTCATGTGCAGAGCCCTGTAGAGATGGCAGGCCTGAAGCCATGGTGACCTAACAGTCCATCTACTTCTCCAACACTTCTAGAGTGTTGTGGTGGAAATCAGCACAGAATTTGGCCTCATGTTTTTCAGCTGGTTCTGTGGTAATTATAGTTTGGGTTTTTTTGGATACAGTATGATCTCAGAATATAGTATTTAGAAACAGCTTCACATCAGTGATTTCCATCTTCTCTTTTTCATTACCAAGTGAATTTGCCAATAATAGTCTCTGTAGTAGAAAACAGTATAGAAAATGTTAGAATTTCTGAGATAGATCTATCATTGGTTTAGGTAATTTAAATATTTCTATTCAGGTCAATGGCCTTTTCCTTTCAGATTTTTTTCTTGCTGTAATTCCTTTGTCTACAGCTGGGAGAGCTGTTTTCCTTTGCTGTTCACAACTGTGGAATGACTTTCATTTGTGTTGAATAGCTGAGATACTCAGTTTACCAACTTTGCCTTGATAGAATAGCCTGAACTTGTGAAGGGGGTATGAGTGAATCTAACCTCTTTCCTGGGACTGGTTTTACAAATTTAAAATAAAAAAAAATACTTTTGTCTTTATTCACCATTATTTAAAAATACACACATTGCTTAGATGTGGAGAAAAAAAACTGAAGGAGATTCTGTTCATTATGTGAGGTTAAATAAGGATCAGTACAATATTGTTTTGACCTTCTGTGGATCCCTGATGAACTGTGTCAGGACTTGACCTAATAAAAGCTTATTTCTTTTGTCTCAAAACAAAAGGTTAAATGGGATGTTATTAGTAGAATTATCTGATGAATCTTAAGATGTGGGATGCAGGACATAAATGATCATGTTAAAATATTGTGTGGAGTAGAAACAAAGAATTAAGAATTCTTAAAAAGTTGATGATAATTTTGATGCTTTTTTGTCTCATGATCATCATTGATATTTTTGTGTACAGGTTTTATCTGATGTGTATTCTGGGCAAGGCAATTTAAGCCTCAGCCTTGAGTTTGCAGTGGTCTTGTAACTCCCACAATGAATACAACAAAGAGCTACCATGTAGTGTTAACAACTTCTTGAGTATAATGAGGTAGTGTAATATCAGATGGCTTAATATTTGAAGGTTATTGTAAGTTCAATAGGCAAGTAACCATAGGCAATATGGATATTTCTTCCTAGTATCGCTGATTGTAGCCTGCAGTTCCTTGTATAATTCAGAGCAGTAAATGATAAGTTTAGCAAAATATATTTTTTAATCTTAAAAGATTACTTTTAACCAAATATGGCAAAATAATAATGCTATGGCTTTCTGTGTGCACTGAACTACAGCTCCATTGTTATTCTGTCTTCAGCTTCTTTAGAAAAGGAGTTTAGTGTGTCAGAATACGTCTGTAAGACAGTGCTGTACATTATTATTTACTTATCTGTGATCTCATTTGTGTCTAGTTACTTTCAAATTGCTTGGCTTTGAAACCACGTGAAAAAGCAGCTGCCTTCTAACTCAATAAGAAGCAAAGAGTGAAGAGCTGAATAAAGATTCCCTGTGATTTGATATGAGTATCAATATCAATTGGTATTTGATAATGATATCTATGAAATTTGAAACAATAGCCAATTCTGAAAGAATGGGAACTACATTTTATATTTTTCCTGCTTTCTCCACAGAGTATTTCAATCCTTTCCAAAAATACTTTTGTTTTTCTGCTTTTTTTTTTCCCCCGTTGTCATTGTTCAACTCTCATATCCTCTAATAGATTAAAGTTAGAATTCTGAAAATATGCAGCAAAGGTGATTTAGGATGTACAAGCAATCACATATTCTTGACTGATTTCAACACAAACATTTATATTTGGGGTTCTCTTCTTTTCTGACATCATTATGGGCAGACCACAAAGGAAATCTCTGATCTCTTCCCACCCCACACCCATTTAATAGAACTTCAGTTTTGTAACTGATATGTTCTTCAAGAGCCATCATACTTTTCTAATGCTTTGGGGCAGCTTCTGCTGGTTTGTCCTTAAGATGTTTTCTGAGTCATTTCTGAGCCAGGCTGTATTTTGAGAGCTCCTGATAAGCATGTCATCATGATGGCAAACAACAGTTGCCTGGCTTTAGCAACAACCGAAAGGACAAGCTGGGTAGCCCACATTGTTTGAAATAATTGGTGATTCTGCTTTTGTTCCTGGGCACTGTGATCAGACATTTCCTATTCCAGAATACACAGCAATGCAACCTAATCCCTTCGAACTTAACGCATCTCAAATGTTGCCCAGTATGGAGAGACTCCCATCAATTGTAATGGGCAGGGAATGACAAGATGTGTGAAAAGACAAGAATAACCTTGAGTTGCAGCAAATTCTATACCAAAAGTGCCTGGAGGACTAACGATGAAAGATTTCATTAGACTTAAATGCACTGATGAAATGGCTTAATGTAGTTACTCTGAATCTCATCCACCAGATTGTGTGACAAGGAATGCTTTTCAGTGCCTGAATGGAAAAAATATTTCAGTTTACATGCACAACGTATTATTAAAAGGCTGATGTGTTAAAGATAAAGTTCAAGTCTAAATAATAATTAGTGCCAAAAACTTCAGGCCAGACGACTTCAGCCTTATTTCTCAATACTTTAGCTGTGTCCTAAGTCAGAAATTTAAGATGACTGCAGAGAATTTAAACATGTTTGAAAATTGAACTTGACTTCAAATCACTGTTGGGTTTGCTGAGAACCGGGCATTTTGTATAAGCTGTGGAGCCCTCGTAGCGAGTGTTCACTCGTGTGAAACTCATTCTGTACAGACAGCACTGACCTTTTAACTCCCACAGTATCAGTGCCCATGTTCATTGGGAGGTCTGTGCCAGACGTTAGGGGCCTGCTAATAAAATGTTCTACAAATGAATAAAAAGGCAAGTGTTATAAATAGAAAATTAACACCCCCTTTCCTCTGCTTTGTTGCTTTAATATTTCTGTTAACACTAAACCAATATGTAGAACACCTTCCTGAGATGAAAAGGAAAGGGGAACAAACTCCTAATGGCATTATTACTAAGGATTTGATATAAAATTCAGCAGCTTTCTAAGGATAATAAATATTTCTCAGTAATAATGATTTTTCCTTCCTTGTTCTTTAACAAAAGAACTGTGTATTTCAAAATGGGAATTCATTCTGTAGAACTTCATTAAAAAAAAATTTTTTTGTTTTTCTTGAAATATAAACCAACCCTACCATGCAACTGCTTCCTTTTTTGTAAAGCCACCTGTTTTTAGTAACCAAATCTCATATCCATGGTCCCAGAGAGTGCTCTGCTGGGGTGGCCCAGCAGGTCCCCTGTCAGGAGGAGGCAGGCGGGTGCCAGCTGAAGCCGCTGACATTCGCTGTGGCTGTTGGTGAGTGTGGGACTGGGCAATGAGCCACACCTTGGGACACCAGTGGAGAGTTTGGCTGGCATTGTGGTGAAAAAAAAATAGTATTGCAGTTAAATGTACATATGGCTCCATTATAATTGTTTGAGGCACTTATGAATGCACAGAACTTTCTAACCAAATGAGAACATCTGTAAAATTACCTGTTTTGTTCAGCATGCTTGTTTGCCAAATTGCATGAAATCCAAGTCCAGATTTCTGATGTACTGATGAATAGGTTTCCTCCAAATGACTTGTTTTAGGTTAAGGATCCTAACAACAAAAGGAGGCAGAAAAAAAAAAAAATTATTTATAGTCTTTTGTAATGTGAGTGTTCAATCCTTTGTATTTGATTGTCAAGGCTTTTTTTTATCCTCATTTCTTATGCTTTGAGGAGTGTCTGCATCCACAACAGTTTGCTTTTTTAGTGAAGAAATAAAGTAAACCTAGTTTATACCTATAAATAACAGGTTTATATTAATCTACTGACCATTACCACTGGGATGGTATGCTGTTGATGATGAGTTATTAGATGTTCCTTCATCCTTTATCATTCCTGTGGGTTCTAACAATGGTGCAGCTTCACTGGTGGCTTCAGGACCTAATTCTATTAGTTTGAGTCCACAGGAAATGTCACATATTATGTGCTCTGTTCTGGGTTATCTGGTTGTCCTGTCTGTATTGAGAAAGAAAATTATTGGTAGCCAGTGAAAGCTAGTGGTACTTTTTGCTTGGAGGGATGCAGGCTGAGATGCTGTTTAGTAGTGGAAGCACTAATCAGCTTGATTTTATGGCCAAACTACCTCAGTTTATTTTTGAAGGTGATATGCTAATGGTGACTGGGATCACTTAGATGATGATTGGCAAGTTGCATGTTGGTAATCATGAACATGGTGAGGGAGACGGTCAAGGCCTGACAACCACTCAGGAGAGAATAGCTTTGTTACCAACAAGACAAAAGCCTCATCCACTGCCTGTGTTGCTAATACACTTAGGGAACAAGCTTCCTCCCCAAGTTAGACAAAACCAAACGTGAAGAAGTAAGGGGTGTTGGTTTTGAGAGAACTTAGCTCCCAGAGCTGCCCCGAAGCAGGCGGGCTCTCTGCAGTAGTCCCTAAAACCCTCATTCCAGAGGGGCTGTGAGAGAGCAGCTGCTGTGGGAGCCTCGCGCTGCCCGGCACCGCTGCTCCCGCCGGCCTCTCACCAGCTCTGGGACATGCACGCAGCCAAGGGCTGATGCTGCTGCCCAGGAGCACCCTCGGGGGATGTCGTTTCCTGCCACGATCCTTAGAAAAAGGAGAAAGCATTGAGGGAACCCTTTCTCTGAGGACGCATCGGGTGGCTATGTGAGACCACTGCGTGTCCCCAAGGAGCAGCCAGCCGGCCTGAACTGGAGTTCAGAGGTGTCACAAGTGGTGGGCAAACAAATATTGCCAGTTAATGGTTAAACTCTCCATTTACTAAAGCATTTGTTGCCAGCTTGCGAAAGAGATCAAACAACTGTGAATCATAACCTTGGCTACTAATTAAATCCTTTATTCCCTTCCCTCCTCGCAGAAGCATTTAGTCTGAGGAATCGGGACAGCCTGTTGTACAGAATTAGACTTTACAGCAGAAGCAGAAACAAGTTTGCTCCAAGGTTTCCTACTGGAGCTGGAAAGGGGAAGGAATAGAATATTAACTTTCCCTCCTGGCGTGGAAGCTCATTTAAGTACTGAATGATGATTGATGTAAGATAGCTGCATTGGCAAATCAGTTTGGTGGTGTACTTTTGTTGTTTTCGCTGTACTGCAAATACCATTTTTATTATCTGGCTGTCTTGCTTATAGCTGAGGCTTGTTATCTCGATAGAGAGGGAGGGGCTTGCTGTGCTTCACTAGTGACCATCTGTACCAGCAAAAAATATTTTACTCAGAAGTAATGGCCCGTGAAGAACACCCTGAGGAAATGAGGCATAAATCAAATTTCTACAAGCAGTTTTACTGCAATTGAAATTTATTTCTATTTGTCATGAGATGGTTTTGTGCGTGTTTACATACAGGATATATAGCTGCATGAGAGTTACATTTTCACACCTTTGATATTTAATAGCAAATTAAGCAGCCTCTATCTTTTTGCCTCCCGTGTCTATGAGACAGAACTTAAAAACCCCAAATGTTTTATTTCCTTTAGTTTTTGGGGAAGTCGCTCTTGTCCCTAGCAGCAGAGTGGTGCTGCAGGGGCTTGCAGAACAGGGGTTCCATGACCTAGCATTAAACCCACTCCATTCACTGGGGCTCAATCCAGGCAGGCAGGCAGCCATCCCAGTTAGGAGGAGGGAATTTCCATTTCTATAGCATGACCCATGATCTTTCAGTGAGATCTGCAGTAGCAGGGTCATGCTGAGAGCCTCCCAGAGAAGCCTTCAGCAGGGTGTTCAGAGGTAAGGGCCTCCCTGTACAGCTCCAGCTGCAGATTCACAGACCCGTGCATCACTATGAAGGCATAGTCACTTTATATACGTGCACTTCCAGTATTGCTGTAGAGCTGTGGTGAGAAGCTGCTCTTTGTTAGTTTGAAAACCAACCGTATTTTACATTGTATCTGGAGAAAGAATCTTTTTTGTCATGGCCAAGTCTGAACTATTTCTGTAAGAGAAAGAAAAAACACCCAAGTGGCAATATGTACCAGTAGAAAACAAGAGCTTTTTTTCTTCTTCTAGTTTTGGTTTTGTAGAAAGTTATTTTCCCACTAAAAAATATGAGTTTTCAGAAGGGAAGGTCACAGCTACACCTGCCATGCTGCACAGAGGACCAACACCCACCCTGTGCACATTCAGAACTTGTTTTTGCCAGGGGGAAATTTTCCTGAGGAAATACATGAATACTCCCTAAAATTCCAGGTTATATTTTACTGGAGAGTCTTGGGAGATACCTTGGTATATCAAAGACCCAAACTTGTACAGAACTGAAGTTTGACTTTTCCATCCCATAGTGAGTATGAATGCTGACAGGTTCAGTACAGACAGAAAGTGCTGCTAAGTGACATCTCAATATGCTTCCCTATCAGTATTGTTAATAATGATTTTATAAAGACAAAACATCTGGAATATCTAACTCTTCTTCTCGTGATGCTTCCCTAAAGCCATCACTAGAAGTCTATTTGGGATGAGAGTCAGAAATACTAAATGTATAACGGAGATTAAGATCAAGCAACAACATTCAAGTGCATCTTGATAAGAATACTAGAATGAGCAAGAAGAAGTAGTCATCAACCCATCATAAATATTTGATTTGATATTTTAATGTTAAGAAAAAAAGGCATTTCAAAAAGAAAAGTTTTGAAAATTTAAAAATATCTATTATGAACTGTTTAAATAATAATGTCAGATACTATGAAAATCTGCTACTTTAAAGCACAAAAAGCAATTTATTATTATTTTAAATTCTGTTTTCCATTCATATGCATGTGCATGAAGAGGGGCAACTCAAACATCTTTAAAATGGTAGTTTTTAAAATAGTTTTGAAAAACAAGTTTGTCCAGGTAAATAAATATAGGACCAAGAGGGGGCATCAAACAAGCCAAGACAAAACACCCTATAAAAACCCCAAAAGCTGGATTTCTAGAGGGACAGTGAATAAAAGCTGTGTGTAGCTGAATTTGAAGAGAAATGATAGCTTGCTTTTTGTTTGTTTGTTTGTTTGTTTGTTTGTTTGTTTGTTTGTTTGTTTTTGTTTTGGTTTTTTGTTTTTTTTGTATATGTGGAAATGGACCTGGGTGGTTCTGGAATTTTGCTTAGACATAGAAGGAGGTTATGGAGATACTTTATTTTACTGTGAAATGTATGCCAGCCTAGCCTAGGTGAGATAAAACCCTGTATTTTTCTAGCCTTCTTGACCAGGGGTAGGTCAACACAGTAGTGCGTGGTGCTCCCAGGCTGAACCACGACTCCTTGCATTACACATTCACGTGTGGGTGAAGCATTTACTGCAGCCTGTTATAGTTCTTGTCTAGAAGGGGATGCTCTTTCACCCCACTCACCTCCCTTGTCTTTCCCCCAGGCTACGAGAACACCACCGCTCTGCCATTAAGGTGATTCGGAGGATGCAGTATTTTGTGGCAAAGAAAAAGTTCCAGGTGAGTTGTGAATAGAAAGCTCCTTTTCTAAATAAACCCTTTTATTCTCCTGATTCATGGGTTCTTTTAGAAACTTAAGAGAGACTAACAATTCATTTCAGTAATGGTGAGCGACACCCCCTATTATCTCCCTCCTTCAATAGGGTGGTTGTTTAGCAGCAGGTTAGTCAACTGTGGATGTGCTAGAAATAGGTTAAACTCCTGAAATGCAGCCTGAATTAAAATGTTATTTTCTGCTAATGGACTTGACCCTTAACCCTGTGTTATCGCAGTCTCTTTCTTGCAGTGCAAACATTCTCATATGTCTCCATTAATTCTGAGCTGTACATTACTGTCATGCCAAGTCAGGAGGATCAGAGATTAAAATACTATCTCAGCCTTGTTTCTGTCTCTTACTCAATGATAATGAAGCCCCGATAAGAAACTGGGGTGAAAATTTGTTAGTGAATTGGAAGGTTTCTTCTTCCTTTCCCTTTCTCCCCTCTGCATAGGTAGGACACCTCCTTCTCAGTTTGTGAGATATCGGTTCCCCCTTAACCCTCACTGACACACGTTTCCTGTGTGTCACTTCACTTGCTGCAATACTGTGATACCATAAGCATTTAACAGGAGCTAATTAACCTCGTTGCCTGGTCTGAATGAAAAAGTCTGACTGCAAACTTTCTGACAATGTGGTTTCTAAATTAATTTCATTAATCCAGTAAAATCATGTGGCAACAGCCATCAGTTTGATTTAAACCAGGTGCATATATATGTAAGAAATATATGACTTTACTTAAAATTAATTAATAAGGGACAATCTCTAGAGAACAGGCTTCGTAAGTGAAAATGCAAAGAAAAAGAGGGGCTTAAAGGCACACATCCATTTTCATATATGACCTCACCACTAGTGCTTACAATAGACTCAAAAACATTCCCATCCTTAACTGAGACACCACAAAAAGGGAAGGTGTCCTTTTTCCTTCAAATTTGAAGGGCACTAAGTTCAGGATTAAAAAGATGATGATGACGACCACCAACAGTCTAAGAGGTGCTTGTTCTGTAAGATGATGTTTGCTGCTACATCAAAACCAGGGTTCTGACTTCCTCATTGAAATTTAGAAGCCCTGCCTGAATTATTTAGCAATATTTTACCCTACTAATTTCTACTAAAATTAATGAGGTAATTCATGGCTAAGGCTGCCTAAGCTTTTCAGCAATTCCAGTTATATAATGTATTCAGGCTGTCACTGTATAGGCTGAAATCTCCCATGTCTGGTGTTTTCTTGGACTACTTGAAAATAATTTTTATAATCTTTTTGTTGAGAAGCTCCTTAACCCTTGCTGGCCTGCACTTTTAACTTGGCAAGGGACGTGACCCATTCCACTGATATGTCCACTGTTGTTCTGTGAAAAACTGTCTAAATGCAGCCAGTTCCTTAAAACTTTAATTTATTCTCATTCTAAAACCTGACTGTGATCCTTTGCTCAGTGGTAATGACTGAATCATTGCTCTCATAAATTTAGATCATAATATATTTTCCATGGTATTAACAAAACTGCTTAGAAACAAGAAATCTACACGATATATCTACCTCCCAAGTGGTAGTTGTCAAAAACAGATTTTGAAAATGCCTGAACACTCTGTGCAACATTATCCACCTGGCAAATAAACGAAACTCCCCTGCGGCAGATGATTTGATAGAAGCTGAAAAAGCATTTGACTGAATAGAATGGGACTATTCAGGTCCTACTTTAAACTTGTTTGTACTCAGTATCCCAGTTGCTAATCTGGCTTCTCAGCTGTACTCTCGCTTTTGCATCTGCAAAACCCTGGTCTTGACCATCTACAGAATCCCTCAACAAGGTTGTCTCTCATCCTTATTTAGTGGTCTTTCTTCTTCGTGAGCTGTCAATACGAGCTGTTACTAAAGAACTAAAGATGTCAAGCTGAAGTGAAATGTATCTTGAGTCACCCCTGAGCATAAGTGATATGCTCCTGTCAAAGCAGAATCTCCCAATAGGAACATCTGAGGATACCTGATACTCCTCCTTCATTTCAGAATACAAGGTTATGACTGAATTTAAAAATTTGGAGAGCACCAAAGGTACAGTTTTCAAAAGCACCTAAGTAATTTAATGCACAAAGTCACCTTGAAATTCAAGCCAAAGGGTGCTTTAGAAAAATCTCTCCTGTAATTGAGGTAACCACTGTTATTATTCTTTCCTCAAAAGCATGTTGCAAATCTGCTTTGTTCTATTGTATGAATATAAATTAGTCATAATAAATTAAAATATTGAAATATTGGCTAAGTAATGACTATACGGTCTCAAATAACATGTCTAATGAAATACATGAAATTAAGGTAAAGCAGAAGATACATTTTTTAAAATCTATCAGCATTTAAGAGGCCCACATAGCTGTTTTCTGGTAGATATTTGCCTTCTAAGTTTTTTTGTGTTTATGTGAGAAGTATATTCCTAAAAGCATATTCAGATTTTTTTTTTTATTTTCTGCAACTGCTGAAAAGAGACACCTACATTTTAGCTGAAGTCCATTGGACATTTCATGCTTAAAGTTAGCTGCAACATAAGTAATTGTAAGACCAGCACTTCAAAGGAGTATTTTTAAGAGATGCCTCTGAAGCTTTTGGGGAGGGGAAACATAGGAAGAAGGAGAGGAAGAGGAAAATTTTGCAAAATAGGTCCCAGCATGAACCCAGCATGGTTCTTAAACTGTACCAGCTGTTTGCAGGATACATCTGTATGACTAAATTTGCCTAGATGCATTTGTTTAAGAGCTCAATTAATAACAGGGGGTGATGGCAGCACTAGGACAAAAGTCAGTTAGAAAGCAGAGACTTCCTGTTTTAAAAAAAAAAAAAAAAACAAAACAAAACATGGGTACAAAGACATGAAAAACAATTATTTGTGAGGCATCACATTTGGGCATCATTTCCTCTTTAAAAGAAGGGTAGGGAATTATGCTCTATTTAGAAGTCCACATTTGAGCATAGTCCATGTGATGGTGTCCAAGTAAGAGCTCAGCATAATTTTATAAAGAATTAATAACTCTTTTTATGGATGTGTTTATGCTCTTGTGAAGTCTGTAGGCCTGTTTCATGTTGTGTTTCATGTTGTGAAAGATCATATTCTAGTAGTGAACACAAGTCCTGTCCATCAGATAAGGTGAATGGCTCATGATTAAGGAAGGGTTCTGTGGATTATAAGGAAAACAGTACTTAGAAATTAATGGTTTTCTAGGCTTTGTTCACCTCCCCAACCAAATATTGATTTATTAGTTGTAAATTAGATGTCTTCAATGTGGACTAAACTTACAACTGAATTTCAGAAAGAAAACCACCATACTTGGAATTTCCATTAGCTGGATTATGAGTAAATAACCTTTGTCTTCCAAATTCAAAAGTTTCTAAATGTCTGCATGTGGATACAACTGTGCTATCCATCAAAAATCCAGAGACCAGGGGTCTGATCCAATTTCCCCTTGTTGCTTTGAAATCGTTGTTTTTTTTTCTTTCCACATGAATTCTTCCTGTTGAGGGAAGCAGTTTCCTTCTAAAGTATGTTTTTAACTTGTGTTATGTTTTTTACCATGGGAAATATTCTATACATAGCCTAAATTTACAGTACAGGTTGCGTTTTCACTGATGATGTGAATAACTCTTGCCTGGCTTGTTAGAATTTCCCTGGAAAACCTTGCATTTATAGTCTCATAATTAACCATTTTATGTCATCTGTTTGTCATGGCATGAATCATGCATTGTGCGTGTAATCTTTTCTAATCTTCATACTGGGCTGTACCAAACAATATAGTTCAGCGTGTCCTGTGCTTTAAAGGATGTTCTACCTGCTTTATTAGACTGTTATTTGGTTACATATCCCAGAAATTCCCCTTGCACAGATTCCCTGCTCTCTTTCCCAGCTCTGCCTCCCTGCACATGCACTGATGAGAGAACAGCAACAGCCAGCAATGCTAATTGAACATTTGGCCTTGGCTTTTGTACCCTCTGCAAACTTTCATATAGGATGGAGGGAATTTTAACTCATTTAGGAAGCATTTTTGCCATGAGCATTAGTTAATTAGCAGAGGAATGAGAGTAGAAGTAGTTAAGGAAAGCTGTGTGGATTGCTTCTACTTTTGTATCTTCAGTACTCATCCACCGTCTGACCCAGTTTGTTTGGGTTCTTTTTTTCTTTTACAAAACTCAGATGTTGTCAACATCATGAGTATTATCTCTTGCAGGATCAGCTGTCAGTATGAAGTAATTCCAGAATAATCAGTACTGCCTATTAAATACCTTGTCTTACTTAGATATTAAACTTCATTCATTAATTCTATTTACTCCAGGTTTTCTATTCTTGTTTTAAAGAGAAAGAAGCAACCTGGTAAGTGAAAACCAGGCAGGGACATACCTACTCTTCCTGCTGTCAGACACATGTGTCAAAGGACAGGGATGGCAGGAGAAAGATTTGCATCTTTATTCTTCCTGAAGGTTTTTCTGAACCTGGATTTTTCAAGCTGATCTTGTGGATTTCTCTTGCTTATTTATAGTTCAAAAATAATCCAAGGATTAATTTTTTTTATATATCACCATGTTTACAGTACTAGTCCATGGAAAGACTTATGGGCTTATGGCATCATTGGATCATATTTCTTTCTTTGTGGATGTTAGTTAAGATTTATATGGGTGTAAGCAGTCAGGATTCTTGGGAATTCTTGTGTGTGCTCTTTAGTTAGACTGAAGTCATTCCCATTCCTGTTTAGCCTTTGACTACATAGTATCTCGTGGATCCACCCAAGGCTTGCAGTTGGCTTTGAGGAATCTGTCAGACTGAAATACAGTTTGTTTGCTGAAGTGATATTATTAAAGTAACAATTCCTTAAGTGTTAGAGCTGCCAATCTGGACTGGGTATAGGGGACTGCATGAAGGTGCCACAACTTATGGTTATTAGTATATCCCACATCCTTTGGCTTTTGGTGTTTGTGGTGTGGAACTGAGGAAAACATGCAGTGTGTGAAATAAGATTAAATAATGCAGAGTATATTTTTTTTGGCCCCGATTTCTTTTGGCCTCAAGTTTGGTGCTTAATCTCTTGCAAAGTAAGTAGAACTGCAGTAACAAAAAGGTGGATGAAATCAGATCTGTCATAATTATTCTACAAAATAATATTACTGATCATGGCAACAATCAAAATGTCTGAAATGTTTACACAGTGTTCAAAGGGGTAGAAAAATTTACTGTTTACTCTTGGAAGGATCTACATTACCATGGATCATTCCTCTGTCCCAATGGCTTCAAGGCATGTTTTTTGTTTTTTATTTCACAGCAAGCTCGAAAGCCCTATGATGTCCGAGATGTTATTGAGCAGTATTCACAGGGCCACCTCAACCTGATGGTCCGAATCAAGGAGTTACAGAGAAGGTATGTCAATGAAGTTGAGGGTCTGAACAGAAGCAGAAGGATGTGTAGAAGTCAGTGACAGGGGCTGGGGATCAAACCTTGACAGGATTTGGGACTGTGCCAAGTGAGGGACTGTAAAATGTTATTCAAGTGACATTTTCACACAGGAAGGAAAAGGTAGAGAGCTTAAAAATTTGATGGTTGGGACTTTAAAATTGTCATATATATACTTACATTTATTGCCTCAGTCCCTGCTGCCTTTATACACTGCAATTCCTATATGTTAGGGACTGTATTTACATACAGAGTGAAACACTGTCACATGCTTTGGTAGAATTGCTTTTAAGAGCAAACTAAGAGACAACTGATAGATGCAGTAAGTAAGCTGCAGAAGAAGAAAAAGAGGAAATTATTCTGTTCACATGGAAAAGCGATGGGCATGGCAAAACTTGACAGTGGTTAAGAAGCTAAAAACCAATCTAAATCTAATCCTGTTTTGTTTTGTTTAATTTCAAGTTATTCTTAGCCCAAAGCAACTGCTTCACTTACAGTACAAACCAGAACTATCCGAATTTCCCTTTGCTGGTTTTTGATGAGGTCTCCCTACTCTAGCCAGAGAAAATGAACAGTTGAGGCAGATAAAACCTAAAAATTACTCTTTTTGTTTTATAGGTTGGACCAATCCATAGGAAAGCCATCTCTTTTTATCTCTGTCTCAGGTAAGTTAATATGTTTGCAGTTATTCCCATGAAAATATAATTAAAGGAAAATATTTGTTAAAATACTTTTTATTTCCTTGCTGCATTTTTTAAGAGTGCCAAACAGTTATTGTCTGAAGTTCAGGCATTAACAATAATATTTAATTATCAACACCTTTAAAAAAGATTATTATTTAGATATTTAAGGTATCTACTTCCACTAGAGTTTTAAAAATATTGGCTCTCATCTCTCCGAGACCATATTTTCAATAAAATGATGTGCCATGACTAGTTCAGAACTGGAGTTCCTGTGAAACCAGCAACATTCACATGGAGCTTTGATAGATCTGAAAAGAGACAGGAAAAGGAGCGCAAAGTACTAAGACTGTGACAAGCCTGGATAATGAAAACTCTGTTAATATAATTCTCAAACTCATGTTTCTGTGTAGTTCTTTGGAGGGGGGAGAAGATTAAATGCTACCAAATGCATCTTTCATGTTGGCTGTTAAGTCTTTTGCATAGTGGCAGATTGTTTTTAAATGGCAATTAAAACGTGAACTAAATAGGGAACTGTTTTCTTCTCCCAAGTTAAAGCATAAAACTAGAGGTTGAAAGTGCCTTAAACTTAAGGCTATTAAAAGCCATGGCATGGACTAATGCTATAAAAAGAAACAAAAACCTGCTTTTAAGGAATGGAACCACCAGCCTGGCAAAGGTGTTTGGTTACACTGCGTTGGTGGGCTAGTTAAACACACCCTGTTGTGGCTCACTGCTGTTTTGTTATACCAGCGTATATTAATTTGAAAATGTTTTTTGTTCCCCAGAAAAAAACAAAGATCGAGGGAATAACACGATTGGTGCCAGGCTGAACAGAGTGGAGGACAAGGTAAGGCTCATTTCGGCTGGTGGTGAATGAGGATATAGTCTGTGATCAAACAGTGCTTGTTTCATAGGTTGTGGAGAAAAACTCAGCTTGAAATAGAGTTGAAAGCCTGGCTTTCCTAGGTGATGGAGTGTGATTTTTGTGGCAGTTAGCATTTTTGGGTTTTTTCTTGTCATTTTAGCAGAATGAAGAGAAAAAAAATAGACGCTGTTGGATTTTGGTAACTTTTGGGACGCGCTCGGGGTTTTGATTTTTAACTCTGTGTTACGCATGTCTCAATGCTCTACTTCCTTCCTCCATGATAGATATAAGGTTCTGTTCCTTTAATAACTCAGTATACTATGGTCCCTAAGATTTCCCTTTGATCATTGCTCTGTTGTTTATATAACTCCACCTACAATTCCTTAGAGAGAGTGATAGCAAACCTTGTTCTGTCCTGGTTTCCATTCCTTATGACAAATGGTGTTTCTCCTTTCAAGTGATGTGAAGCCAGAAAAAAAAATCAGACTTGTTCTATAATCTCAAATTAACAGTTAAGTGCTTTGTAACCCTTTATTTCAATGCTGTCTGTGCTTGAAAAATGAGATGACAGGTAGAGGCTATGTCACTGTTAAAAAAATATAGGTTTGCCTATGTTAGTATTGAGAAAAGAAAATGAGTTAAGAGAAATGGTTTGAATCCTTTACTGATCTCTTGTAGTGATTTGGTGAGGGATGCATTTCTTTACCTTAGGATTATTTCTAACCTGTTCATCAATATTAAGGAGTGGTTTTATTTTCTTGAGAAAAAGAGCTTTTAGAGTGTTTCTTTCACAACTGGAAGTATGTGATAACCTCATGTTCTGAAGAAATATCCAGCAAATCTTCTGTAAACCAAAAGAGGTGTGAGCAACATGTCCCAAAGGATGCAAACTGGGCACCCTGACTTACACTGACTTGTTGCCTATCCATTCCCTGCACATTTACCCTTAAGTACTTTGGATAAACTTGAACAGCAGTAGTCAGAACTGTACTTGAATTAGTGGAAAATAAATGGTATTTTAAAGGGTACAGGTGCCTATAGGATGTTTATAGGGTGACGCACAGAAAGGGTGAGGTACAAAATCGGAAGGTACAGAGCATTTTGCTTGGAGAGGAATCACTGTGCAGTGCTCATTCAGATCTGTGCTTGGTGAGTGTTCCTACACTTGGAAGGCCTCTTCAGAAAGTTTGGATTGCATGTATTTATTTTCTCTCCACAACGTCAACTGAAAGTGTAGAATGCTAAAAAATGTCTTGTGACTTGCCACAAAGAGCAATGACTTTTCAGTTTGGACAAATAATTCTCCAATGACAGCTAAAATAGCCTCTCAGTGCTATTTGTAAAATCTTCATTGAGCCTGGGAAAGCTTTGGTGGTGCACTGGCTCAGAGATAAGCTGTTTGGGGGTTATTAATTACTCTTTTTACATCCTTACAAATAAGTACACCGTGAATTTATAGTGACTGTTGTTTTATGTCTTGTAATGGGACTGTAAAACACTCCCTGTTTAATTTTAGTGTAGCCGGGTTAAATTTTAGCCTTGTTTTAAGTAACAGACCCTTCTTTCTTTGCAGTTGCATGAGGTCATCTGTGGTTTCAGAGTTGTATGTTATCTGCCCTATACAGCTAGTCCTATCTGCAGGAATTTTATCTGAAAGTAGCTGAAAGGCTAAAAATAGAGAATTTCAGTTGGACTGGGTAAACAGTGTTATACATGACAATGCACTGGCAATGCAGAAATCACATTTTTGCTGCAGATGGTGGCCAAAGCTAGTTTTGGATTATTTTTCTCTCAGATTGTCCTTCTCTTTCCCATAAAGTACATGGTATTCTTTCAACATACAATTAAATTCTTCCTGAGCTAAGCACTATATAAAGGATATCTATATCATCATATGATAGATGGGGTTTTTTTTCAGGTGACTGCATATTTTAAACCATTCCATCCCATTTGGTTTGTGAATTCATTTTGAATCTTGGACTTCTGAAGGAGAGGTTTTCAGTGGTGCAGACTGGTGTTAGCATCTAACTACTTTTGGTGCTTTTGAAAAATCTCCTTCAAATCGTTTTAAAATGATGTGGTCTTCTGAAATTTGGACACTTCTGCTACAGAAAGAAATGACACTGCTACAGAAAGAAATGACACAGTACTTTCTGTGCCCCAGGAGTAAACTGAGTTCTAGTAGATCCTTCTCAATGGTCTTTTGCTGCAGGCAGTTGTCAGAAAGTCTGTGAACTCTTTTTTTTTTTTTTTTTAAACTTTTCTGCTTACGACTGTCTGCTGCCAGCACAGGGTCTGCAACTTGAACATCACAGAGGAAGAATCCCATTTTATGTATATTCCTATGAGCTTTTGTGAAGGTGGATTTTTAACCCAAGGAGCGTTTACAAATAAAAATATTTCTGTCTTTAAGGCTGTTTAATGGTGTTCATCATGTCACTCTTGCAAAGCTTTTGTACTTGTGGCATGAGCAAATGTGTCTCTAGAGGCTTATATATGACTGGCAGTACACAGGGAATGGCATGTGAAAGGGACACAGAGTAAAATGCTTAGAGTCAAACAAATCTGTATTGGCAGAAATTATGAAACTTTATGACACAAGATTGAAGTCAGCAAAAAATAATGTTTTCTTTTAAATTTAGGAACATGTTAATTTGAGGGACAGAGTCCAGTAGAGTCTGTTCATCTTGTGCACTAAGTGAAACTCTGACCTTGTAATATATACAGTTTGTGATAATGTAACTAAAGAGTGTTTCTCAATATTCAAAAGTGTGTGGGGGAGGTGTGAATCACTCTCACAGGAAACTCCCTGCAGATTCCTTCACGTAGAATTCTGTAATTTTGGCAAGCAACTGAGAAGTGAGTTTTGCAATTGTAACTAGAAACTGGACAACCTGATAGGCCTTCATGACAAGAGATCAAAGTCCAACACATAATCACAGCATATTTTGTCTTATTTCTCTTGTTGATTTGCTCAAAAAATATATGAACCTGAGTTATATATTGCAGAGGAATTCACAGTGATGTTAATAATTTTCCTGTTTTATTGTATCACAAAGAAAATTGGTAATCATGCTATTTCTAGTAATGAAGTCACAGCCCATCCACTGCAGAAGGGTTTTGGACATGCTCCAGAATTCATGGTGGTAGGAGTCTTTCCTTTCCTGGCAGGCTGTGAAACAGCATTGAATCAAAACATAAAGTATCCTCAGTAAGCCCCCATTTCAGCCCCCCTCCATCACGGTAGGCAGAAGCATTAAGCTTTACCAAGGTTGTATGCCTTTGAGGGGATTTTTCTTCTGGTTGTTGTGATACAGCTTTGATCAGTAACACAGATGTATTACTTTGCAGATGTATTACTTTGCAGCATTTTGGTCATAAACAAAAGTATAGATCTATACATAATATGTCTTATTATCGGATGCTCCATATTTATAATCCTATGAGCATCCATTATGTAGTTTAGCATTTTGCTTAGAAATGTATTAGCTCATCTACCTCTTCCTGGGTTCACAAATACCAGGTTTCATGTTGACAGCTTGTTCGCCTAAATGAATTCTTCCTGTGTGGCCAGTCTTCCAATTTTATATGAAATATCTGCATTATCTAACATAGGATCAAACCTTGGTGGTTTGGGGTTTTTTTGGTGTGTGTTAATAGCATTTTGTAGCCTGGGGGAACGGTTCCTGTGCTTCCTGGTGTAACAGCAGTTACTGCAAACTTCCAAGATGGCCTTGACTGACAAGGGCCTTCTGGTACATCAGTATGCAGTGGACAGGGTTATTTTGGTTTTATTTTTCATTGAATAACAATGCTGAAAAATGGATGGTAAAAGACTGACAACCAACCCTTGGACTTTCTGGTCAGTGCTGGAAAGCATGGTTAGAGACACAAGTCATCAGCTGGCAGAGGTGGCTTTAGAAAGTGTCTGACACGGAAATATTCAGTGCTTTGCAGCCTGAACATGCACTGGGCAGTTCAGGTATTGAATATTGGCAGTGTCTGCAGTAGGTGTGTGAGGATTTGCCTTCCTGTTATTTAGAACAAAAAAATTGGGGTTTGGATGGGAATTTAAAAAGATATGCAAAATAAATAAAAAAACCCCAAAAAAAACATTGCCAACAGTTACTCATCTTGTATGTAGTTCTTGCAGTAATGTAGAAGTAATAACCCTGGGGATGTGGAGGAATATTAAGAGGCATATGGATGACAAAGTATCCCTATTAATTTAATCTTTAGTCTTTTTCCAGATGCTGAAGTGCAAGCATACGAAAGCAATTTCAGTGCTGAACTTTGTGATGGAGGATGCCCATTTTCTATAAATTGGACTACAACTAAGCACATCCTTAATCAATCTAGGTCATTAGGCAGTATGACAATTTTAATGGCTTTCCTCTCACCAATCTGATGATATTTCAGTGGGTAAACAATGAAAAACTGAAGATTTGCATTTCCAGTATCCTATGCTCCCCAGATACATTAAAATAAAATTATCAATCATATAAAATAAAAATGTAAACAAAAATAATTACTTGTAGGATTTGTTGCTGTCAGAAGCTTCATTGGACATAATCAAACTGTGAGAGAGATTAGGTAAAGTTATGGAGAAGAGCTTGCTTGAGGATTATTCAACAGAAATTCTGTTTGTAAACTCCAGTTTCGCAGATACTTTAAACAGAAAAGTGTGATTTTATGTATAGGTACACTCTTTTTTAAAGACTGCTACAAGCCTTGCACCAGAAACAAGCTAACTGGAGCAGTTAAACTTTGGTCTTGTTTAACATAGCCCTTTTTATTCTAGGTTGGTATACACAGCTGATTGCCACTGGATTTGGTCACCTATACAGCTCTGTATACAATTGCTCTCTGCTTGAGGCAGAGCTTTGTGACAGTCTAGAGGACATTTACATTAGGTAATGCTGTGCAAGCATTCAGAAGCAATGACTAATTAAACTCTGGTCCTTCAGTCAAATAAGTAATTTACACTAGTTCTCTATGTATTTTATGAAAAGTAAAAAGGCAAAAGTTAAATACTCATAAAGTGAAGACATACTGATTGAGTTTCTATAGATTTTACTCCAAATTTTTAATGCTTCTGGATGCAGAAAGCAGTTGACAAGCATGATGCTGAAGGCAGTGTGTGAATGTTTACAACTGCAAAATATATAGATATATACAATCTTATTGATTTCTTCCATGTTTGGGATCTGAGTAATGACTTATTTAGTAATTACTAATGATACTAATTACTAATTAATTCTTAGCACTGGCAATGGGTGCATACAAGTGATCTGCATAGCTGGCTGCTTGATTATTAAGAACAGTAATCCCAGAGGACCTGTAGGTAGCATACAATATATCCTATAAAACCTAGGAATTTTGAGGGGAAAGATGGAGGAATTAAATAATACATTAATGGTTGATAATCTTTTAAACACTTCAGATTAGTTGCTGGTTTGGGATTCAGCTGTTTGTGTTTATATGTGAGTAGGTATGCAAGTGGATGTAAGGTCTGCACATTGAGATGACTCAACCCTTTCTTAAACCACATAAAGCCTGTTTTGTCTGGCATTCAAAGATAAACCCAGGCAAGGGTTGAAACGTAGCCTCAGTCACTCTTGTCCTTATGCTGTTTACATTTGATGTGGAATGGAAATGCCTGGTGAATGTGCCGAGAGAGAATGTGGAACAGTTGTATGGACTAAACACCCTGTAGAGCAGATCAGAGAAAAGAGATTTAAGTGAACAACACGTGTTCATAGCGTGCCACACAGAAGACTTTTAGTTGTCTTTCTTATAGTTTTAAAGGAAAAGAAGTGACCATGTGATCAACCCTGCATTATTTGTGTGTGTGTTGCAGGTGAGCGACCAAAACACATTCTAAGATAAACAGCAAGTTTTGCTAGCACAAGGGTGAACCTTTACTGAAGGTAGATGCACCAGTGTTGAAATTGTTCCTTGCCAAAGATCTGTTTCCAAATTGATCTAGCTGGAATTAAAATATTTTATTTTCATTTGCAGTTGAGTATCAGGGAGGAAAAGTGCATGGAGTTGAAAGGACTATTCAGGTTGCAGTCTCTTCACATTGGAATCTGTTCAGCTCTTGGAAAAGATTCAGAGCAAAGGAAGGGATATTCCCTTTCTTACACAAAGTCCATACCTTCAGTCACCCTGTCTGCTCCTGCTACTCCCTCCAAATACTGCAAAACAGAAATGATCCAGTGCTGCTTAGATTTCAGGAAGAGAAACGGGAGAAGGTGCCTTTGCTGCCTGACTACTCCTCAGAGTTATGTGAGTCAAAGGGAAGATAAGTAAAATAGGCAGTCAATAAAAGAAGAATATGACCGTCTGGTTCGAGTATGCCTACTCCTCCTAGAGCTCAGGAAACCAGGACAAACAGATTTTCCCCCAAATCTTCTCTGTTCCTACATCCTACCCACTGGAGTTGTGACAAAGCCACAATTCATCTTTCAATAAGAAAATCGAGATCTGCATTGCTTCTGTAAAAGTCTAGATTACATGGTTTCATACATCTTTAGCTATTCCACTGTCTGAGCTGTTAGCACAGGGCTGTGAACTGTCACAGGTTCTCCTTTTATCCCAGGGTAACTGATGCTACTCTTGGTAGCTCCAGCAATCGGGCAGCAGCCCAGCCTGGCAGAGTGTGATGGCCCCTGTATGCCATAGGCATGATAGTCTGCTGAGCTGCCTCCCTTTAGGATGGACTTTCATGGTGGTAGCTTCATATTGTCATCAGAGCGTGAGTGCTCCTGTTCTGACAGATTAAAGACACAAAACAGAGAAAGAAAGGGGAAAAGTTTCCCTTTTTTTACAGCTGAGGTGCAGGAAGTGACCTACCCACAGTATCGCAGGGGCATCTGTGGCACAGCCAGGAATTTAACTTAAGCTGTGTCTGGGATTTAACCACAAATCAGCATTCCTTTTTGTTACTGTGTTTAAAAGCCTCTCTAGTTTTGAATAGTTGTATTGGCCAGTGCAATGTTCAACATAATCATAGCCCATTAATACTAAAACCATCCAGTACTTGAGAACAGCATATATAAACACATAAACCACACCAACCCAGCCAATATAAATGTACTGGGACTCTTTTAGACAGTATATTTTAAATCATCTAGAAATTAATCTACTAACATTATTTTGTAGCTCAGGAACCTAGGGGTGGAGAGGACTGAACATGACATGACACAGAAATGGTCCTACACATAGATAATTATACTTGTAATATTTAAAGCTAAACAAATTATACAAAATGCTATATTTGCACAGTCAAGCAAGGAGAAATATTCAAGTGAGTTCAAATATTCATCTAAGTTTCTATTTTAAAAGTCTTGGATCCAACATTGCTCACAATTGACCCGCCTGTGACATCTGTTAATCTTGGGCTGATTTCAGGTTTTTTTCTCTTTTTTTAATTTTTTTTTTTAAACAGCTGACTCCACTTAAATCAACACTTGGTTTCCATTAAGCAGATAGAAGGTGATTCACTTAGTAACATGTATATCTTTATCTAGTTAAGTCCTAATAGCCTTAATATATCAAGGAAGCCAGTGTGATTAACAGTACTAAAGGCTTTGTCAGACACTTCACCTAATAAATATTGCCCTTTGTTCAGCCATAGAAAGAGTGAATAAATGCATTGTGCTTCCAATATGAAAATGTCTACAGCCTTATAAAAGTCTAATAGTATCCCTATAAAAAAAATACTTGTTGACAATCAAAGCTACATCTACATATGTGTCTGTGTTTGGACCTGCCTACCAATCCAAGCGTGGGTTGGCTCTTTGCCCTGCCTGGGTTGTCCTTTTTCTGGTTTATTGCTTCATGATGGAGCCACCATTCATGTGTGATTTTTCTTTCTGTCCACTTGAACTTTGTGCAGAGTCTTAGACAGTTCTTTGTCTCTCGTTGTCATAGCTTATCTGTCCCAGATTAGTTAGATATGTGAATATTAGTTGTGCCATTCCAGTTAATGTTGGCAACAAAGACATCTGACTTGGCTTGATTACCACTTATAATAATCCTGCCAAATGAGGTAGTCAAAACAAAAACCCCAAGAGTAAAATATGTTCAAATGTCAGCTTGAATGGGGATGAGGTCCTTGCTGCTTCCTAGCTGAAGTTCTCTGGAAACTTTCCAATTGTGCCAGCACTGTCTGTGATTGCAACGCTGTGGTCGTCAGGGGACTGAAGGAAGCATTTTCTACTAGAGACTTTCAACTAGAGTAGCAATACTGGAGAACACCTTAGAAATGAAATGGGCAAGGATAATTTTTGCTACATCTCACAAAGAAACTGGCTGAGCCACAATCATGGCTCCTTTACCTCTGTATTTGCTCCCTGTCACATAAGGAAGTTTTGGCCAATGTTTGATGTCAAATAGTAAGTCCTATGGAGAAGTTGCCATAAACTATCAGCAGATTTTTGGTAGCAGAAGTGACTGGGGATGAACACAGTGTCTTTTCGCTGAGGCAAGTGAGTGGTAGTTCCTGCTATAGCACAAGCTTCATACACTTCTGTGTAGTGCATCAGACTGGAGGCGTGCTGGCCTGGGGCCCCGAGATCCAGCTAGCAGTATTTGGGTTGTACTGCATCCACTCATTACTTATTAACTTGGTCACAATTGTCTGAAAGGTCTGCCTGTTTCTGCTCTTATCAGGGCCAGTACTGCTTCAGTTACCTGTGTGCAGAAAACACTTTTGATTGTAGCAGACGTGACACAGTGCTCAGAGTGAATAGGTCATTCGTAGGCTGCTCCAAGACAGTGGTTGACAAAGCTGGTTTGGAACCCAAGACTTCCGAATCTCTGTGCAGAAAAATTTCTTGACACTCATGTTAGCTAGAAAAAAAGAGTCTGGAAAGTAATTTATTTTGCATAGCAAAAGGGGAGGAGAACTTCCGTTTGAAGGGTCTGGTGCATAAGTTTAAGAGGCAACTACATCATTTTTGAAGTGATCTAAGAAAGTTAACGCAAATGGAAGGTGGTATGAAGGTAAGGGCAGAGACTGGTTTAATTAGAGGTCTAATTAAGGATGAAATTGTATTTGTTAAGCTCATCTGGCAAGTACCAGGCAATAACTAATGAAATAAGGATCTCCTCTTCTTCCTCTGCTGATTCTTCTCTTGCTGCTGAACAGTTGTCCCTCACACTGGGGCCAGGGCATGACTCCTCACTGTGCTAGTGAGCACTTTGTATTGAGTCCTGTGACATCTGTGAACTTGCAGCAGCTTGAACCTTGCTTCCAGCCTGAATCCCAGAGCAGCCAGCAGGCATGATTAAATAAATAAATAAACAACTTGGTGCCAACAAATACAAATTCCTTTCTAGTTTGAAACAAAAAACTAAACAACAAGCAAAAAAAAAAAAGTCAAAAAATTGTCTAGTAAAGTGTCAGAGCGCATCCAAAAGTTCCTTGGTTGTTGTCCTGGCTCTCAGCAGTGCAGAAGATAGAAAGTAACATTAGCAGCATGTGAAAGGGCTCTCTCTGGCAGGTCAGTATGTGTGCACATGCGTACAGACTCAGCTTACCTCTAGCAAACTTTGAGCTCAGACAATGGTAAGCATTTAATTTAAACCCAGAAGAAGCAGAAGCCTTTTACAATGCAAATTCCCATTTTCTTCTGCTTTACCGTAGAAAATCCCCCTCTCTGTTGAAACTGAGAAATTTGCACTCCATAGTAAAAAATAATGTGGATTATTATACACAACTCGTTCTTTCAGTTCTCCTCCTGAGCTTTCTTTGATTTCATCCTAGGTTCATTTAATACCAACATGAAGCTGTAAGTTACCCCCATTGAACAGAAATGAAAGTCGTGTTTGCATCACAGTCCCAGAGCTCAGTGGGTTGGCTTTGCTGCTCCAGGCATCTGCAGGCACCTTGGACCATAGGGCAGTAGTGTGATAGCTTTGGAGGCCCAGCTCTTTTAAATCACAGCAGTGACACAGTACATGTGCTTGCTTTCAAAGCTCTCAGGCAAGCCATGCGCAGTTGATTTTCTTGGCATACTGTGTACCTATAATTTTGTGCTTTATTTTGTAATGTAGGTATCTGGGCATGGAATGAAAAAGCTCTATTGAAATTTAAGATTTTTCTTTTAAAAAGAAAAGCACAACAACAAACACATTCTTTGATTTTAGATTGATACTACTCCTTTAACAGCTAAAGATGTTTAAGAACAAAAAAGAAGGTTACTGGAAAAAAGAAACATGATAATCAGGGATGTTTTGAGGGCTTTTTGGCAAGATTGTCCAAGTATTTTGTTAATGACTTATTCTGCCATGATTTTGGTGCTCTACTAGTATGCTTACAGTGATGGAGTCCTCAGGACAGATGGAAATAAGTGATAACCCTTCCAATAGTGGTCAGCTGAACTGACTTAGTTGAGGAAAATTGTCAAATAGATGCAGCTTATTCTGTTTCCAATGTTCGTGCTGCTAAAAGAAATAGAGACATGATAGGAGGTTCTAGTTCTGCTTCTCTCCATTTCATCTCCCAATAACCTGTTTTTCAGATTTAGTGACAGACACTGCTGGTGCTCAGCATCTCTTTTAAATCAGCCCCTGCCTCTTCTCTGGAAAGGAATAGAAAACCATACTGCCAGCACACGGTTGCAGAGACAGCTGCTCTTCATACTGAGGACATTGAGCATCAGAAGAGCTAAATCCACCCTATATTAAAACAGAAAGAGTAGACCTCAGTAGGATTCCTGCAGTTAGGGTACTGGTGTAATTAAACTTATGATAATAGCATAAAATGGATAAGAATGGAGTTGTATCAGGCTCCTTTCTAGTACAGACAGAACGCCCAACTTCAGCTGGAAAGTAACTAAGAGGGACCTTTCTAGTCCTGTTTTCTATTCATTGGATGGAATCGGTGAAGGCTATCTATGCTATAAGGGATGCAGCTGAGGAAGAGGGTCTGCTGCTAATATGCTTTGCTTTCCCTGTATAGATAGAGCAAACTGCCCCAGCCTGAATATAAAGAAAAAAAATGGGTGAGGAGGAGTAGACTAATGAGTTTCTATTTTCATATATTGGCTAGTGATTGATTACTGGAATATTACAAATGAGATTTGTCCATATTCACCACAGATTTGTCCTCTTTTTATGACTGCTGGTGGTGATGCTGTCCCTCCTAAGTGCTCAGATTTGACTGCTTCTCTCAAAGAGTTTCTGATCTTACCCTTCTTTACCAGAGGCAAAAAGATAGCTTGGGTGTGGTTCATGGTAGTCTGTAGACCTAAAGCCCTTCCAAAAGTGTGTTCAGTTTCCAGACAAGAGGATTTGATTTCAGAAAATTAGTCTCTGTAGCTAGTTGTAGGGAGGCAGATTGGTTAAAGTTTACAACCTCTTTTTGTTTAGACTCTGGAACAGTGCCAAGGGGTCTCAAGTTTCCTGTATAAAGAGAGATCTGTATTTGCTGAGAAGGTAACCAGGCAAGGTCCATGAAGGCTGCAGGGTGAATGGCTCTTTCAACAATGAAATCAGTTTGGGGTCTTTAAGACTGTCTCAAGACAGTGTTGAGTAGGGAAAATTCCTAACATCTTCAGGGGGGCAAAATAACCACCCTTGAACAAAAACAAAACTTCAGAAAATGCTCAACAGGAAGACATTTCCTGCAAATTTGTTGATCCTTATGAAGTTCCTTGGCTCTCAGAGAATTGGAAGACGTGAGGTTTACCCACATCTTCAGTTCTTTCCTCTGCAAGTCCTGTGTACTTTGGTTATTCACAGCCATACACCTGTAGAGTAGTATTATGCAGAATACCTCAATGCACTATTGTTCTGGGAGCAAATGCACCCATCAACCTGGATTCTGAGAATTAAGGATCTTCAATAGTTATTCCTGCAAATAGAGTTCATCTTGCTCCCATTTTCCTGAAACTGAAGGTTTACTGAATCACATAAGTTACTGCAGGGTACAGAAGCTTTGCCCCAGGTGGAATAAAACACAGGAAGGAAAGAAACATGCTCTTAGAAATCTTACATTCAAGTAAAAACTTACAGTTGTGCTGGGAGAGATGCAGTAGTAAACCTCTATGGTTTTGTAATCTCGTTTTTCTTGATTTTGTCAAATTAGTAATTCATCTCCTGTTCTGTTTTCTCATTTATCTGTTAGTTCATTTCAGTAAGCTTCCAGTCACATACTATTTGATTCTTTCTTTGCATTGATTTACCGAATAAATTCCATCATGGAGAAAATAAAATGCTAGGAATCTGGTTTTGGCCATCTTTCCACACGGTTTGGAGCAGGTTGCAAATTATCTCAATGTGTGTAAGCTCATCCTTGAATATCAGCAAGTTAACTCTGCCAGCACAGTTGCCTAAACTTTGCCATTTACAGTATGTATCTTTAGAATATTACAAACTTATTTCACCGTTCATGAGCACCATACATCTCTTCCACTACCTGTTGTTACTTGGACATCACCACCAAATTAATGGTGGCTTATTTAGCAAACTCCTGGAAGCCCGAGTATTTGAGTATCTGTGAGAGCTTGGTTTTGGTAAAATGATGAGGCTAAACCCTGAATTAATTTAATGCAATTGTAGACGTGTGGAACTGTAGTGCTAAAATCCCTTTCCAGGCAGCTGAGAATGACTTTATCCTCCAGACAGCTTCTCCAGAGTAGGTTGGTGAACCCAGCGCTGCCATGAGTGCCAGGTATCTTTACGAGGTCCTGGAAATCTCATGCTTTTGCTTCTGTTACCAATTAGTCCATTCTGAGGTGGATTTTTTGCAGGTATTTCTATAGATCTTGCAATCAAACCATTCCAGAAGTAAGTATTTCTTGGGCATTTTTAGAAAACCAGGAATTGAGAGAAAAAGTACATCCAATACAAAGGTGTGTAGATGGGAGAAACACTGCCCATCAGAGAGAAAGAATGGTGTGTTCCCTGGTCTTGACTGGTGCCTTGTTTATTTTGAATTTTATTGAATACTAATTATTTTTTGTTCTCTACCTAAGCTAAGCAAGAAATAACCAGTAAAAAAAAATAGTATAAAGTCAATTCAAAGTGTGCAAGGTGTTGCCAAGTGTTGTGGAATAGTCCTCTCTGTCAACAATGGGCTGTTGTTTAGTATCCTTATGCAGGTTAACCACAAAGTTGCTCCTGAGAATCCTTCTGATTTATGATGACATTTCTGGCAAAAACCAAAAGCTCTCTAACAGTGATTTCCACAGTGCTGTGTCAGCAGTTTCATATATATATATAAATACACACACACACACACACTTAATATATGTATTTATAGCAGAGAATTCTGACCCAATTCTAGTATTCATCCTGTTTTTCTTTACACTTAAGTGATGTTTATTCAGCAATAACATATCTACCTACATCTCTGGTTGCAGATTTAGTGTCTGTTCCAATTACAAAACTGTGCTAGTCAGAACAGCCCAGGGAAATGAATTATATTGGTTTTGTGTTGCAAGTGCCTTGCTAGGAATTTCCTAGGAGAGGACGAGATGAGTAACTTGCTTTCTGGGATGATACAACTTGTCTCAAGAAAGCACATAAAATGTTATCAGAGAAGCAGCTCTGAATTCACATACAGAATAATTATAATACAATTAAAAATATAATTTGTAATCAGAACACATTTTCAAGCAATGTTTGAAAGATATGTCTTTTCCACAGTAATGCTGTGGTTTTCACATGATTAGCATGGTCTGTGTCAGCAGCACATCACTGGTCCATGCAGCAGAGAGAGTCCAACGCAGGGCCACCAAGATGATTAGGGGAGTGGAGCATCTCCCTTATGAGGAGAGGCTGGGAGAGCTGGGGCTCTTTAGCCTGGA